>PVIJ01003611.1:0-131672 GCA_004024925.1 Scalopus aquaticus
CTATCATATGTCTTGCTGTTTTTTTCCTTTCATTGTAATAGTTTGGAGATCTTCTGGCTTCCTGTATGTCGATTTTTGTTTCCTTTTTCATGTTTGGGAAGTTCTCTTCAATTATCTCCTTGAGAAGTTTCTCTGTTCCTTTGTCTCTCTCCTCTCCTTCTGGGATTCCTATGATTCTGATAGTTCCTTTTCTCATGGTATCAGATAGTTCCTGAAGCTTTTCCTCATTCTTCTTCCTTTGTTTTTCTTTTTCCTTTTCTGTCTTGGTTCTTTCAGTATCTTTATCTTCCAGAGTGCTTATTCTTTCCTCCATGTATTTTAATCTACTGTTATGGCTCTCTACTAATGTTTGTAAATCCTCCATTTCTTTCATTTTATTCTTTATGGATTCATTCTCGTTTTTCAGTTCTTCATTTATATTCCTCAGTTCTTTGTTCTTCTCATTTAATTCTATTATTTTTTTTATTATGGCAATTCTGAATTCTTTATCTGTTAGGCAGATGTAATCTTCTATGTCCATATTATTGGGTTCTGAAGAAGGGTTTTATTTCTGTGGTGAATTGTTTTGAGGGTCACTTGTAATTTTTTTTTCTTCCTGTTGTTGGCCTTCTGCTTTGCTCTGATCGTTGCATTCCTGTGCTGTTGGTGCCGGCAGGCATGGTTCTTGGTTCTAGACTCATTTTCTATTTTAAATACTCTCTGGGGAGTAAGAGTAAGGTGATAGAACAAAGAGTGTAGGGTGATAAAAGTCTGCTTGAAAATCATATTTAAAATATTGGGTTGTCGAAAAAGTCATGGCGTATTTTTTTCTTTCAAAAAAGTCATGAGTTTTCTGACAACCTACTACATTGCTTTATTGATTATAGAGGAAAATATATAAATCATGGATTCTCAGAAAAATTTCTTAAACATCTCAAAAACATATTTGGCATTTATCATAAGTGTTTTTAAAGAACATGACACAAGTTTGAGGGGAGGCAGGTCCATAGACCAGGCTTTCCTCATCTTCCATGAGTTAAACACGTTTCCCAGAAAAGGATGCAGACCTAACTCTCTACCCTGGAAAAAAAAGAATTCTATTAGAAAATAAGTAGAAATAGGATTTATGTCAAAACTTGCTATGTATATTGCCAAGTAAAATATTTTCAAAATAGTAATTTTTTTTTCTATAGATACATTTAAGTATGTAAACTTACAAAGTTTGGTAAAGGTATCCACTAAACTAATGATTGTGACTACTAGGGTGGGGACCAGTAAGGTTAGTTTTATTTGTAATGGTTGATTTTTTTTTATATGAAAGAATATAAAGGTAATGGTGCATGGGTAAATTGGAGATGGGAATTCTGTGGGGACTCCTACCTGAGAAAAGAAAGCAAACATTGCACAAAAATGAACAATGATGGGTTGTCAAAAATAACTTATATACATAAATTATTTTTTAAAAGAATATAATTTTTTATGATTTTAAAATTATCAAATAAGATACTTTAGAATAGAAAATTCTTTTTTTTAAAGATTTTATTTTTATTTTTGCATACAAGAACTGGGGTGTAGGCCAGAGGTGTGGGAGGCTGGGGGTGGTGATAGGATTCACCAGAGACAGAGTGAGGAGCAGAACAGGCAGATTGACTGAAATGCTGCTGAGGGGAGCAGTGGGTCAGACAGGAGAGGACTGCTGTGCCATGTGGGCTAGCTCACTGGCTGGGGGTTGAACTCATGATGCAGTAGCTGGCAATAGCTTGATAGTGCTGAAACTTTAACCCCTGTGCCACCAGGGAGGCCCTGAAAATTTTCTTCTTTTAGTTCAATTTTATGATGATCATATACCTCCGATCTAAGATAAAGGGTCAAGTTTATGAACATTATGTAGAATCTATTCTTTGAACAATATCACCTGATTATTGAGGCACATGAGAGGGGGGTAAATGTCTAAAAAAAGTCTTATTTTTTGCTGATGAATTTTGATAAGTAGATTTGGAAAATATCTGTTTTCATTAATGTCTAGTGAGGTGCAATTCCACCTTTTATCCTGGCATATCACCTGATAGAAGAACAAAAGGAGTTTGATTCCAACTTTACAACACTGAATCACATAACTTTTATTATTAATGGGAACCTATATGATTTTTCTGTATTTTATATATACATAGGATATGTGTATGTATATATACACACTCATTTATAGATAAATAATACATAAAATATGTAAATATACCTGTGTATATATTTAGAGCTACACAGAGATATAGATACATTGGGCCTCCCTGGTGGCGAAACAAGTTAAGTGCAGCTGCTGTGGAGCTGTCAGCCCCTGCAGCATGAGATCAATGCTGGATCCGGGAGATCCCCACATGGCGCGGCAGACCACTCCTGCCTCGCCCTTTGCTCCCCTCAGCAGTGTTATTTCAGTCTGCCTGTTCTGCTCCTCACTCTGTCTCTGGTGAACCCTCTCACCTCCCCACACCTCTGGCCAGCACCCCAGCTTGTATGCAAAAAAATAAGTCTTCAGAGATGTAGACACATATAGGAAACTAAGGCCATATAATTAGGGAAATTATCAATACCATAAAGCTAGGATATGGGACTTGAAGGCAATCCAGTGCTAGACCCTGTGCTCTAGGTCCCCATGATGCCTTGCTTCTCTTTCCTTAAGTAATACATATTGTGCTCAGTGTAATTGAAAGATAGCTCTCTATAAGCATGGTACTGGGTCACTGACTATATATACTTAAATTTTCATAGATACTGCTAAATCGTTTCTACTTCCACCAAAGTTTCCTATACTCTTATGATATAAGGCTTTTGAATTTTTACCAAATTGTAAGAGGGAAAATTATACTTTTGTTACTTTTTATTTGGGGTGGGTTCTGTACTTTTCAACATTTAATGGTTACTTGCTTTTTTTTTTTTTTTTTTTGAGTGAATTGCTTTTCCTTTTTCTTTGCCCATTTCTCTTATTTGGTTATTTGGCTTCCTTATAATTTATAAGAGTATCCTAAGAGTTAAGATTTACTGCATAAAATCCTCTAAAAACAAAAAGTTGAAGTAGTAAGTACATGCACAAAATTCTTTTTAAAAAGGAAAGCAGTTTAAAAAGTCATACAAATGAGTAGTCCTCCCTTTATCCTAGGGACAGTAATTACCAGTATCTTACATATTGTTCTAAAGATACATAGCATAGGTATATTCAAGTAAATGTATACATACTTTTTAAAAAATGATGGCGTATACACACTGCTTTGTGCTTTTTCTTCCCTTAATGTTTTTGGGTGATGATTCCAATTGCCATATATATAGTTCTCTCTCTATAAAACTTTATAATGACCCATGTGCGTGTGAGATGATATAACCAGCTCACCCTGAAGAACATTGGGATTATAAAACATTGATTAAACATAAATATGTGTTTAAAAACAACAAAGTGATATTTATCTGTGTTCTGGGATTAAGTTGCATGTTTTAAGAAATTAAATTAAGAAAGCCTTGGTTGCCTCGGTCAGATCCTCTGCCACTGCCATCTGGAGCTGCAAGACCGTCCACCTGCCCTCTGCACAACTTCAGACAGAGTAGAAGATGTCCCTCTTACTCAAGAGTGACATACTACCAATACCCCAGTGATAACTGATACAAGGATGAGAGGCAGCTTTGTGTTCTGGATAAAACCAGGTTCCTCTTACCTAACCAGGTCAGGTCAATATGAGTGAACTCATCTCGATAATTAGACAATGCTTATGGCTCAACACTAATCAAACCTTTTTTTTGTTAGTGAACGTGCACAGCATGGTGTCCATTGCCATTTGAAATATATGAAAGTGAGAAGAATGAAGGTGGATTCCTGTATGTGTCATATGCCTTTCAGGAGACATTTGTGCTGGAATTGTCAGTGCAAGACTAGAAAAAGTTTTAGAATTCTAAAAACCCTTAACAAGGAAAAAAGGGAATGTTACAAACTGAGATCAATCAGTTCATCTAATCATAGATCATCAAAACAGTAGTTTTAGGAAGCTGTTTTTATGCTGGAAGCAGAAAAACTGCTCTCCCAATGAGCACATTCAGCTTTGGAAAACTATTATTTAACTTACACTGTCTTGTTTTCAAATTTAGAAATTTTAAAATGCTTTGCATTCTGAAAAAAAAAGTCCATGGACGCTCATTTTAACTGGTGATCATTTTGTAATTATTTCTTTGAGTTATTGAAATACTAGAAAAACAGGAATATTAAAAAGTCTTACTCAAGTGAGATTTTTTAACATTTTCTATATTCATTACCTGTACAAAGACATCAATATCCAGAGCAGAGAAAATCGGCAACAATTTTAAAGTAATAAAATGACAGGAATGATTCAGACAGCCTTTCAATATTGCCAAAGTTGTTTTGTTTTCTGAAAGGAAGGAAGAATAGTGGAATATACCCACATTAAATGCCTACTTCTCTAGGTCGTCATTGGCAACCAAGCCTTTAAAATCAAACCACTTTTAGAGGAAATGATCATGCTTTGGTTTTGTTGTTGTTTTTTTTTTTAAGCTAGATAAATCCATTCATGTGTTACCTGGGTACAATGCAGGTTACAAAGGAAATAAATATGATTTGGAAATACCAAGTTATTTCATTTTTTAATCATTTTTTTAATTGAGGTAGCATTAGTTTAAAGCACTATAGCTTTCAAGAATAAATATTCTCTCTGTTTCCACTGTCCAGTCACCCACTACCTACCACCAACCAACTGGTCTACCCATGACCTCCACTCTCCTCCCCCTCTGGAAATCACCATTCTGTTGTTTTTGTTTTCTTTGTACACCAATGAATGAAGACATACAGTATTTGTCTTTCTCCTCACTTATTTCACAGGGCATAATCCCCTCAAGGCAAATCCATGCTGCCCTAAAATTTTTTTTCTTTTTTTTTTTAGCTGAGTAGTGTTCCATTGTGTATATATACCACATCTTTATCTATTCATCAATCTTTGGGCACTTGAGTTGTCTCCATATGTTGGCTGTTGTGAGTAGTGCTGCAGTCATCATAGAGGTGTATATATCCTTTAGAATCAGTGTTTTCAGGGCTCCCTGGTGGCACAAGGGGTAAGTTTCAGCACTATGAAGCTATTGGCAACCACTGTAGCATGAGATCTATCCCCAACCAAGGAGCTAACTTTACCACATGGCACAGCAGACCTCTCCTGTCCCACCCACTTCTCCCCTCAGCAGTGTATTTCAGTAATTTCAGCCTGTTCTGCCCCCCCACTCTGTCTCTGGTGAATCCTCTCACCCCCACACCTCTGACCTACACCCCAGCTTTTGTATGCATAAAAAATAAATATTTAAAAAAAATAGAATTAGTGTTTTTATATTCTTCAGGTAAATACCCAGAAGTGAAATTACTGGATTCTATGGTGGTTCTACATTTTTTAAAATACAAAACCACCTCTCAGTTGCCCCACCTCCAAATAGCACCACCTAGGAGGTCAGGTCTCAACATGAATTTGAGGGAAGACACATTCAGTTTGTAGCATCAGGAGAAAATATAAAAACAAGCATCTAGTGTATATTGACACAAAAAAAGATGGGAGATACTGCTGTGGTCACCAGTATTTCTTATTCTTATCTCGGGGCATATGGGAGAATGACACTTTACCATCCTCTTAGACTTGGATAAGTGGCTTTCTTCAGTCAATAAATGAACTGTTAGTGGGAGGAAGACACATCATTTCTGAGCAAAAATATTTCTGATTCAAAGTTGATTCTTCTTGCCTCTCCTGCTTTGGAGGATGGACCCTGAGGCAGGGGATTGAGAGAGAGCGATGTCAGATGATGGTTCTCTTCTATGACTTAAGAAGAATCCCATTGATCACTCATGTTGGATTTATAGCATGAAGGAGTAATCAACTTGTTTTTTAAGATGTTTAGTTTGTAAACGTTTTCTATACTGAGAATAATTTAGCCTAATGTTTTGTTGAACATTAGAATTAATCTGGAGAGCTACTACAACTCCCATTGACCAACCCCATCATGCCAATTAAGTAGTGACATCTAGTGGTGGAAATCAGGCATCAGTATGCTTTAAAAATCACCCCAGGTGAGGGGCCTCCCTGGTGGCACAGCAGTTGAATCTCAGCCTGTGAAGCTATCTGCAGCCACTGCGGCACGAGTTCGATCCCCGGCCAGGGAGCTAACCCACGTGGCACAACAAACCTCTCCTGGCTTACCCACTGCTTCCCTCAGCAGTGTACTTCATTCAGTCTGCCTGTTCTGCTCCTCATTCTGTCTCTGGTGAATTCTCTCACCACCCCACACCTCTGGCCTACACTCCAGTTCTTGTATGCATAAATAAATAAATCTTAAAAAAAAAAAGTCCTATAAAAAATATTCCCCAGGTGATTCGAGCGTGTTAGCAAAGTTTGGGAACCACTGACCTAGTCTATGCTAGTCAGTCTCCTGTAATGTTAATATATTCCTGAATGTGTGCAAAAGTCAAATGATTTTTTTCTTTTGTAGGGTATTTTTATCCCTATAGAGTTTAATATATAGTTTAAAAATATAAATATTTTACATCTTGCCCTATGGACATGCCATTCATTATATTTATAATATTTCATATGATTTTAATGTTCTTTTTAACATTTGAACACATGGGCAATCCTTTGGGCATCAGCCACAAAATATTTTCTACTTTGACACAATTAGTAAATTCTACTCTTTCTCACTATTAGGTTTATAAGATTAAATGTTCTTATTCTAAGCATCAGCACATTTTTCATTATCCAGTTATCTGAGTAAAATGTAATGAGATATTACATAAAAATAATATATAATTGCTTGAATACAGGTGAATGACTAAAAAGGCCACAAATATTATCACGGAGTAGTATGGTGACTAGAATGTTCATTCATCAGTGAGGGTACTTAAACAAAGTTGTTATAAGAAAGGCATATTGGGTGCACTGTGACCTGAGAGTGCCCCCCCCCTCCAATTTATGTTGTATTCCTCAACCCCAATGTGATGGTACTTGGAGGTGGTGATTTTGGAATATTAGGGTTAGATGAAGTTGTGAGAGTGGCATCTTCATAATGTGATTACTGTCCTTATAAAAAGACATTAGAAAGCTAGTGCATATAGTCTCACTCTTCCTCCTTACATGTGGTTTGCAAAATCTTAAAATCTCTTCTCTGGGCTCTCACAAAAAGTTTATTACCTTAGAAGAGTATAAAATAACATGTTAAGAGTCATAATAGCAAAAGTTATTTGCTTTTTCTATTCTTTACTATATGTATTCCAGAGGTGGGATTGCTGGGTCACATCATAGTAAAGAATTCAAATACTCCTTTTATTGTTTTTTCCTTAAGCAAATTCACATGTTTGTGTAGGTTTCTTTTTTTTTAATCAACCTGTTTTCATAGTTGGTAGTGCTTTTATACTGAGACTTATTTTTATTTAATGGAAATATGGGCATGTTACTTGGGTTTGGTGAATGGCTGCAAATTGGCATTTCAACACTTAATTTTTTTAAGAGGGAGGCAGTTGGCTAGATTGATTTTGATGCAGATTAAATCATTTAAGCACTTATTGCTGAAAATATTGTGAAAGGAGTTCCTGGGCCACCAATCTATATCAGATAAACTATTACATCATTTTTTAAAAGCTAAATTGAATCCTTTCTGAATTTACACCTCCTGCCAAATAAAATTATATATAAGTTCCAAAAGAAATTTTATCAGAAAGTGTGAAATATGAAAAATCATAGGTGTTGACTTTTCATAATTGTGAGGTAAGCATTTTATTCTTGACTTCTCATTAGTCTATCAACACAATTCATTAACAGCTATAGTTAGGCTGCCAGCACTGAGCCACCAGTGCCTTGGGCATAGATCAAAACCCTAGTTGGTGCCTTCCAAGATCTAGGTATTCACTGCAGGCCACCAGCTGCACCAGGGAAGTTCATCACACACATTGCTCAACCACCAGCACCTCTGAGCAGACTGGTATCCAAGCCTGAGCTTTATAGGGCCTTGCTCTATCCTGGGGACCTATAGCAACCTCCCAGTAAGCACCCCTGACTTCAGGTCCTGCCACCAGCATCTCAGGAGCAAACACAAGCCGCAGTCAGGGCCTTGCAGGACCTATATTTTCACTGTGGTCCCTCAGCTGCACCCAGGAAGTGCATCCCACTCAGGACTCAGCCATCCATGACTCTTGATCAGATTTAAGCCCCAGTCTGGGCCAGGTAGGGTCTCCTTCTATATCAGGGATCTTTAGGAACCTCTGCCCTCCAGGCCACCAATAAAAGGCCCAAAATCACTGCTCCTGGGTGAGTTCCCAGCAACTCAGCCTCTTGACCCAGTATCCCCTAGCCCTCCCAGCCATAAGAACAAGACCTAGAAGAGCTTCAGGGAAGGCTCTAACACCATTGCAGATCCTATAAGATTCCAGCAGTTGTGCCCATCCTCAAGTAAACATCCAGAATAATGGGAGAGAAGAACTCATACACAACAAAAGCCCTAACCATAGCAGAGCAAACCCAAAAGCAAACAATAGGGAGAAAGAAAAATACAAACGACCAAGCAAGTCCTCAGAGAAATAATACAGCACAAAGGGAAAACAGAACCCCAGAACCAAAGCACAAAGACATGAAAGAGCTTCTTTATATATAAGACAAGGAATTCAAGATGACTAAGAAAGCTAAAGAATAGGGAAAACATAAAGAAAACTTAGAAAAGGAAATGAATACTATGAAAACACAATTAGCAAACAGAAGATCAAAATTGAAACTTTAAACATGAAAATAATGGAATTACAGGATGAAGCAAAAATTTCAAAAGAAAGCATTGAAAGTAGAAAAAATCAAATGGAAAAATGAATCAGTGAACTTAAAAATAAAAAAAGATGGAAGAAGAGAGATAGAAAAAGAAAGGAAAGGAAAAAGAGTGAAGAAAAACTTCGAGAGTTATCTGCCATCATGAGGAAAGGAAATACAAGAATCAAAGGAAATACAAGAATCCCAGAAGGAGAAGTGAAAGAGAAGGGAACTGAGAATCTATTTAGGGAAATAGTGGAGAACTTCCAAAACTTGAAGAAGGAAATGAACATAAAAATACAAGAAGCAAAAAGAACACCTAGCTATATAGATGAAAGGAAAACTACACCACAACACACAACAGAAAAATTCCTAAGAGTCCAGGAGAAAAAATAGTGAAGCTGATGAAGGAGGGGGAAGAAATATAAATTATAAAGGAACAACAATTACATCGTATATCTCTAAAGAAACATTAAGGAAAGAAGAGAATGGAATGCCATATTAAAAAAAAAAAAAAAGCCAGTCAAGAATGCTACCCTGCAGGGCTCGCTTTCCAGTACAATAAGAAGATAGGAAGTCTTAAGATCTAAAGCAGAGAGTGGAAAAAATATAAAGAACTGAATAAAAAATTAAATTGAAACACAAAGATAGGAACAAAATGGCAGTGACAAACATTTACAACTCAATAATAACTCTAAAAATTAGTGGTCTGGACTCACCAATGAAAAGACACAGAGTGTAAAGCTGGAAAATGATAGAGAAACCAACATTTTGCAGCCTCCAGGAAACACACCTATGTGCCAAGGATAAACATGAACTCAAAGTAAAGGGATGGAAAACAATCCTGAAAGCAAATGATACCCAAATGAAGGAAAGAACAACCAAGCCATACTTGTGTCAGATAAAAAAACAAGGATGGACAAGAAACTAGGATGGACATTACATAATGATCAAGGGAACAATAAAATAGGAAGACTAACACTCATTAGTATATACTCACCAAATGAAAGATCACCAATATTTATCAGACAATTACTATCAAATTTGAAATCAGTCATTGGAGAAAAAACATATATGGTTGGAGACTTCACGCCATTCTCAACAATGGACAGATCAATGAGACAGAAAATCAAGGACATAGTTGTCCTAAACAAAGAACTTTTAGACCACGTGGGTCTAAAAGACATTTACAAGGTACGCTATCCCCTCCTACCCAAAAGCTGAAAACACATTTTTCTCAAGAGCACATAGGTCATACTCCAGGATTGACCACATACTGGGTCACAAGGCAAATATCAACAAATTCATGAAGACAGAAATCAAACCAAATATCTTCTCTGATCTTCTAGTATTGAACTACAAATCAACTACAAAAAGAAGGAATATTTTAATACATGGAAACTAAATTCATTTCTGAATGACCACTGGGTTAATAAGGAAATCAAAGAAGGAATCAAAAAATACCTTGAGGCAAATTATAATGAGGGCACAACTGCCACGCCTTGACTCCCTTAGGATTTGCTTGACAAGGTCACAAACCAGGGTCGAAGTCAGATGCGATATCTCTGCCCATAAGAAAATTAAATATAACATTTTGTAGGTAAAATAATAAGAATTCTCCTTTTTCTGTAAGAACTATGATTAGGTTTCTTTAGTATGCCTGCATGCATGTAGCCCTTCCCTCATTGTTTAAAGCCCCATGAATGGGCCCAGGTGTTGAGCTTCTCCTTTGATAAGAATGCATTCTTGCCCAGTTAGGAACTAATGATCAATACTAAAGAACATTTACTTCCCTTCCATACATTCTCTGACTTCCCTCGAGGAGTCAGCACAAGCTGGTTTCTTAGATTAACTACTTTAGGAAGCCTTCCTAAAACAGGATATGTTTTCTCTGTCCCAGTATGTTTTAAGCTAAAAAGTTTTAATTTACTAACTAGGGTAATCAAAGCAGGACTACCTATGGAGGAGTTAAACAATCAGCCTGTCTCCAGTTAATTGACCATTGTCCGCATGCAAGTAGCTTCCCTTCTTTTAACCATTAAACCTAAACAAATGTAGGACTGCTCTCGTTAATGGTAAAAATGTCCCTGCTCAAAGACCACCACTCAGAATAAAGTCCTACTGCTTCCTTTACTTTAAGGAAGTTAAGATAGTATGGTTTCACAGAGTAAATATTCAGCATCCCCTATAGTCTCCAGTTGGCCAAACATCAGTCATAAAACATCTTAACCTCAAAGAAGTTAAACATTATAGACTTCAAACAGGTAAAACTATCTCCTAGATGTCCTGTTTTTTCTGAAACTAGTAATTGATCACTGTTTAAAATGTACACACTTAAGCTATGTAATCTATGATTGTCTGTTACAAATGTACTTGCTTGCTAATTTTAAGTATAAAAATCCCGCTTTCTGGGGAATAAAGCAGAGCGGCCTTGAGCATTCCCTGTGTGTATGTGCTGTCTCTCACTCCCCTTCCCCTTCCCTCCTATCGCCAACGCCTTCCCCACCACCGTCGGAACCGACAATAACTTTGCTCGGAGCCGGCCTCCGACACACAACTTTTCAGAAGGTATGAGACACAGCAAAAGCAGTTCTAAGAGGGAAGTGTATAGCAATACAGGTCCACATTATGCAAATAGAAAGAGCCCAAACAAACAACCTTGTCTCTCGTCTCAAGGAACTAGAAAAAGAACCAAAAAATCCAAAAGCCAATAGAAGGAAAGGAATAATAAAAGTTAGAGCAGAAATATAAGAAATAGAAATCAGAAAGACATTCCAAAAGAGCAAGGAAACCAAAAGCTGCTTCTTTCAAAAAATAAACAAAATAGAATTTAGCTATGCTCACTTAGAAAACCAGGAAGAAAACCCAAATAAATAGGCTCAAAAATGAAAGAGAAGTTACAACAGACACTGCAGAAATTCAGAGGATAATGAGAGATTACTATAAACATTTATATGCAAACATATTCAACAGCCTAAACAAAATGGACAGATTCTTAGAACTGAACAGGGAAGAAACAGACCATGAACAAACCAATCACAAGCAAGGAAACTGAAACATTAATCAAAATTCTCCCAAAAAACAAAGACCAGGACCATATGGCTTCATAAGTAAGTTCTACCAAACCTTCAAAGAACTGATACCTACCCTGCTCAGATTCTTTCAAAAAAATTGATGAAGAAGGAATTCTTCCAAACACATTTTATGAGGCTAACATTACACTAATACAAAAAAGCCCCACAAAAACCTGAAGAAAACTACAGACCAGTCTGCCTAATGAACACAGGTGCAGAAATCTTCAATAAAATCTTAGCAAACTATCTAAACAATACATTAAAAATATTATATACCATGACCAAATGGGATTTATACACATGGTTCAACATCCAAAAATCAATCATTGTAATACACCATGTCAACCAAAAGTAAAGAAAAAACCACATGATCATATCAGTAGATTCTAAAAAAGCATTTGAAAAGATTCAGCATCCATTTATGATGAAAACCATTTAAATAACCCTGGGGATTAATAAAACATATCTTAACATAATAAAAGCCATATGTAACAAACCCACAGCTAATTTCATTCTCAATGGTGAAAAACTGAAAGCCTTTCCACTGAGATCTGGTACATAATGTCCATTCTCACCATTACTATTCAAGGTAGTATTAGAAATCCTAGCTGGAGTAATTAGTCACGAGAAAGCAATAAAAAGAATCCAAATTGGGAAAGAAGAAATAAAGCTATCATTATTTGCAGATAATATGATAATATACAGAGAGATCTCCAAAGATTCCACTGTCTTTGAAATAAAACAATTCAGCAAAGTGGCAGGATACAAAATAAACACACAAAAGTCATTTGCCAAGCCTCCCCAGTGGCGCAGCAGGTTAAAGTGCAGCGCTGTGGAGCTGTCAGCAGCAGCAAGTTTGACACCAGCTGGGGAGATTCCTACATGGCGCAGCAGATCTCTTCTGCCTAGCCTCCTGCTCCCCTCAGCAGTGTATTTTCCTTGATCTGCCTGTTCTGCTCCCCACTCTGTCTCTGGTGAATCCTCTCACTGCCCCACGCCTCTGGCCTGCACCCCAGCTTGTATGCATAAAATAAATTTTAAAAACCTTTTTTAAAAAGTCAGTTGCCTTCCTATGTACTAATAATGAACTAGAAGAAATTAAGAATGCCATCCCATTTACAATATCACCAAAAAAAATTTAAATACCTGGGAATAAAACTAGCAAAGGAGGTAAAGGCCCTTTACAAGGAAAACTATAAAACATTGCTAAGAGAAATAGAAGACACACAAAGAAAAGGAAAGATATACCCTGCTCATGGACCAGAAGAATCAACATTGTCAAAAAGGCCATCCCACCCAAATGCTATCCCCAAAAATGTCACAAATAAGTAGAACAAAGATTACTGAAAACTCAAATGGAACAAAAAACCCTAAATAGCCAAAGGTCTCCTGACTAAAAAGGGGGAAAATGGAGATAACACATTTCCAGATTTTCAAACTATACAATAAAGCCATGATAATTAAAGCAGCATGGTACTGGAACAAAAACAGATGTACAGATCAGTGAAATAGAATTGAGATCCCAGAAATAAAACCACTTACTGATGGACAACTGACACACAACAAAAGAACAAAATATACCCACTGGAACCAGGAAATTCTTTTCAACAAATGGTGCTGGGAAAATGTACTGTCACATGCAAAACAATGAAACCGGACCATTATCTCAGACCATACATGAAAATCAACTCAAAATGAATAAAATACTTGGATGTAAGACCTGATACATAAAATACATAGAAGAAAAACATAGCCAAAACACTCCATGGCATAAACCTTAGAAACATATTTGTAGACTCATCTCTAGCAGCAAGGACAATAAAGGAGAAATTAAACAACTGTAACTACATCAGACTAAGCAGCTTCTGTACAATGAAAGTGATGAAAGCAAAGAGGCACCCTAATGAGTGGGAGAAAAAAATTGCTCACCATATATCTGATAAGGGATTGATATCAAAGATCTACAATGCATTTATAAAACTCAACAAAAAGAAATTTTAAAAATGGGCAGAAGAGCTAAATAAGCATTTCTCCAAAGAAGACATACAGATGACCACAGACATATAAAAAAATGCTCATCATCTCTTATCATCAGAGAAATGAAAATCAAAATCACAAGGAGATACCACTTAACACCTGTGAAATGGCCTCTATCAAAACAAACAAACAAACAAAAAACAGAAAAATCAAGTTCTGGTGAGCACTTGTGAAAAAAACCAGTGGAGCACTCGTGGCACTTGTGTAGAGGAAAAAAAATCCTCTTACACTATTGATGGGAATGGAGACAGGTCCAGCCCCTGTGGAAAGAAGTGATATTCCTTGGTATTCCTCAAAAGACTAAAGATGGATTAGCATATGAGCCAGCAATTTCACTCCTGTGTACCTGTCTAATGAGCACAAAAATACTAATTCAAAAGGAAACCTGCACGTCTATGTTTATAGCAGTACTATTTATAATAGCCAAGATATGGAAACAATTTAAGTGCCCCCAAACAGATGAGTGGATCAAGAAGATGCGGTATATATACACACAGTGGAATACTAGCCAGCAATCAAAAAAGATAAACTCATGCCATTTGCCACAACATAGATGGAACTGGGAGGGATTATTCTAAGTGAAGTGAGCCAGAAGGAGAAAGATAAATACAGATGGTTTCACTCATATGTGGAATCTAGAGAAATTAAACAAAGGATCAGACAAAGACTCACCCTTCGAAGAAGACCTTAGATCCCAGATGCTCAGAAGAGGAGGGGGAGGGGAAGAAAAGGGAGAGAGCAGAAAACAGATGGGGAGGAAAGTGTGGTGAAGGGTAGGGGGGCTGTAGGCACTTTGGTTGTAGGAAATCTGTGGTGACCTCATCTGAGGGGAGAAATCCTATATTGTGAAAAAATAAACAAGCATGTTTAAAAACTAAATATTGATATAACAGCCTCACTGAGACTGTCTGGAACCCCTCCAGCTTCTCAGGGATCAGGCACAGCCCCTAGCAGTAAGATTACAGCTCTACAGGGACCTCAACCCTGTAGTCATAAGGCACAGCTGCAGTTGTGGAAACCTGTTTATCTGTTCGTACTGAACACCTCTCCTGAACGGGGAGAGAGGGGTGGTGTGGGTTGGAAGGCAACTGCCGACATCTACTTGAGTTGCTGTTTAATAGCCAGCCTGCTCTTCCATTTATATTCTTCCCTTTTGTTCTTAGAGCATTTGTAGGTCTTCACTAGTGTGGGGCTAGGGTGGTGTTGGGGAGGGAATTTCCCCACCCCTCTGTTTGTTTGTTTTTTTAATGCTGGACAAAGACCAAATAAGCATCAGGTGAATTATTAGGAAAAAAAGAGCAAATAGGTAAAAGCTAATTAATCTGAATTGTATCTATCACATGGAGAATTTACATGACTGTGTAGTCTCAGGTAAAATGAAAGCCAGGTTTTTATATCCTGGGAGATCAAGGAAAGAGGAGAGGGTTTCACACGATGAGAAAGGGATGATTTCACATGACTAAGCCTTGCCTCTCAATGTTTTCTATGCCTTCAGATGTTTCTCTGATAAAAAGCTAGTCTCTAGAAATTCCTCTAAATCTAGGTGATCTTTATTTTTTCAGTACTGGTAGCAGTTTCTGCCAAGGCCCACAGAGCCTTCATCAACTATAGATCCACATACCCCGGTGACAAATATCGGGAAAGACCCACTTTGGATATCTTGGAAAAAACCCATCTAACCCTTTTACGGTAGACTAATCCCACACTAGCTTCTACCCTTACTTTGCTTTATTCCTGATATGTTGTAGAAATGATAGGTAGAAGGTAAAAATTAAAATGATTGCATCTACTTTCAGTTTTCTACAATTCCTCCACAGTTTCTAGTCAACAGTTTTCTTTCCAATGTGTTGTATTTATTGCACATTTCTCTCATTACTCAGAGATTTTGAAAAGGGACAAATGCATGTTCTTACTTTGCTTTTAATATGGAAGTCATAAAAGCATACTTTTAAAGGCTTTCTTTAATATTTTATAATATATATCTTTATATTTTTAATGAATTTGAAAATTAAAAGCATTTTACTTGGTTCACCTAAAAAACAACTCCTTTAGAGAAGTGTCTTTTTAGCTCATCTGCCCACTTTTTTACTGAATTCTTTGCATTGTTTTTGTTGACTCATGTGAACTCTTTGTACATCTTTGAAATCAGTCACTTAGCAGTTGTATGGATTGCAAATATAAGGGATCAAAACGGGAGGAAAGAGCACAAGAGATGATGGTGACAGTTCATGGGTGACTTAGTGGTGGGAATTGTATGGAGATTACACCTGAGAGGAGAAATCAAACATGTACAAAAATGAGCAACAATGTAAAAAATATATACATAAATTTAAAAATAAATCAGATGAAATAAAAAACGACTCCTGATATGACCACTAGAGGGCTTCAAAGATCAGAGTGTAGAAAAATTAAAAAGGAATTAGAAATTTTAGAATACATCTAGAAATTAATGTTCACTCACTTAAAGCTTGTCAATTTAATCACCTCAGTTGATATTCTTTATTTATTGTCAAAACCACTGAGTAGTAAGGAATAACCCTCTTCAGTTACCATCAGCTTATTCCTACCACTTCCTCTGAGTTCTGTCAGTGATCTCCTATTGGCAGCAAATGTATTATGTCCCAAGATTTTGTTTGGAGGTCAACTATTTAAAGAGTGGAATGTGTTTCCCAGAGATGATGCCTGAATGGGTGCTGGACATTGACATCATCAGAAATTAACCAATGAGGCCAAGATGTACCAATGTCAAGATAATCAGAAAGCTGATAACAAACTCTGGGGGCTGAACGTGATGAATACCAGGACATCAGCTATGAAGGGCTGTTCTGATGGGCCATTTGCTTACAACTGTCTTTGTGTTACTCATTATAAAAAGAGCAGCTCAAGATGAGATCCCAGAGTCTCTCCATTCTCTCAGATCAATGGCCTTGAGAGGAATGGGCTCATCAGGGTGTTATGCCCTCTGCTCTCTCAGATCAACGGCCAGTGATCTGAAAAATGAAAGTGCTTATAGATTCAATTCCTGTCTCTGCTTATTGGCTTTTTGGTAGTGAGAGGGAGCAGAACACAGGCCTATTCCCAGTAATAAAATGATTCATTTTTTAAAAAGCAGTTTTAAAAATCAATTTTTTTAATTAATTCCAGAATAAGAAATAAAATAGAATGAGAATTCTCTTTAGGAGTTTGAATGCTAATTTTTTTTCATTTCTTTAAATGAAAGAAAAGAAATTTTTAGGAGATTTCTGAAGACGCTTTTGGTCATTTTTTTTATTTTAGCTATTGCTTCTTCACTACATACATATAAGCTTATCCTTGATATAAACTTTCTTTGAATCAAATTTATATTGTGAATATTAAAGCAGAAGCAGGAGGGAAAGAGTAAAAGGCATTACAGAGAAAAAGATACACATGAGATGAGCAGAAAGAGGAAAATCAAGGGAGAAGTGAAGGAAAGACACTGAAAATGGGTGGGAGCCACCATACTAGTTCTCATCTCAGTTTCTTCTTTGAGCAGGGATGGGTGGAGAGATGAAGAGTATTCTTGGAAAAGGATATAGATACGACACAGGGGTGGTAGCAAATCTGGCAGAATGTGACTTGGGAATACCACCTTCACAAATCTCTTAGAAATTGTTCCTTTTCAAAGAAAAGTCAGCCGTATTTTCAAAGTCTCAAAAGACCTGTCAAAGTGAAGCTTCTTATATTTATACTCTTGGGCAATATTACCTTTAGCTACTCTCTGAGGAACTGAAACTGGATCCCTGCTCAAACCTTGGGTCATAACCAGCTTTTCCCCGCCTCCTGAGCAGGCATTTCCCCTCCCCAGGCACAGAACATGCAGGGTGCCGGCCAGTGCAGGCAATGATGGAAGCGGCAGTGGAAGTGGACACTTCTTTGCCTGAAGACCCCAGTGTGAGTGGCCCTGCTGGACTCTAGCAGCAGACCCTAGAACATGCTGCCAACATGCAGTACCCAGCCCACTCCAAACGCACAGGCAGCAGAGGTGGGTAGCAGTGGTTTCCCCATCCAACCACACCAGGACATGCATCCCCTCCAGAGGTGCAACAGCAAGGTCATGCCACCCCAGAGTATGCAGCCCCAGGACTCTGACATCCAAGGCAACCCTCAGCCCCATGGTTCCTGTTTCCAGCTGGGGGAGGAGTGATGGGACATTTTGGGGTAGCTCCAGCACTGCAGCTCCCTTACACCACAGGAAAAAGAGTCCCCCAGGGTGCCCACCAACATGGCCAGTTCCCAACAGAGCCCACCCTATAGCAGCTGGGACCTGTGTCCCACTGCTGCTGCAGGCCAAACTCTTGCATTGTTACACCTGGCCCTGCAGAAGGGGCACGAGGTGCAGTGTGCCTCTGGCCCCACTGAGGCCGGCTCCAGTCATAGCATCCTCGAGTCGACTGGCCCAGAGTGCCAGGTCAAGTCTGTGCAGGCACTAGGTTTTTCTCTTTTAAATCTGGCACTAGGATTGTAAATGGACTGATCAGGTTCAGGCTTTCCAGCTATCAGTCAAGGGCTTGAACTCTTTGGGTTGAAACAAGGAGCAAGGTGACTGGTACATAATAGCACCAAACTAACAGATCAAAAAAAAACAACAACAACAAACTGGTCCAATCAAGTTTGTAGGGTGGGGGACCCTGAAGAGGATATATGCAGGGCAGGACCAGCTTGGAATTCATTGAACAGCTGGCTTCTGAAGAGAGAAGGATTCAGCAGACAACCTCCAAAGAAGAATCAAGATTCTTCAAGGTTCTTCAAGATTCCTCAAGACCTCTGTGGGATTCATCAAATGTTCCAGACTCAGAGACTTCCACAGACCTAAAGATCTCTGGACCTCCATAGATCTTCACAGAGATGTGGCTGCTGAACTGCTTCCAGCCCTGCTTCTGACATTGCCTTCAAAGAGCTCTGGTTTTGGCCTGGTGTCTCAAAGAACTGCTAGCTATCAGTTAATAAAAATAGCTCACAAAGAGCTGTGACATCGTGTCCAGGCACCTTTGAGAGCTGTTCACTGCTTCTGATGGTCCGGCATCGCCTCCCGGTGCTGTTACCTCTGATGCTGACCAGTCCTGCGTCTGGTGCTGTCCAGTCCAGCCTTCAGCGTGTTGCTGTGGGCTGCTGTGGTAACACCTATGAGCACCTCCAGCTGCCACCTTGTGTTGGACCCTGGCCCACCACTTACTGGGGTGCCACCAGTTCCATGCCCCCATTGACAGGATAGTGCCATCTTGCATGAGCAGCTTTTGTTTGGGACTACCGGGCACTGCGGACACTATCTGGAGTGAGACAGCCAGCTGCTGTGGCCTTAAAACTCTTCATTTCCCCAATCTCTTGTTTGTAGAATAAACCACATTGTTGTTTCCTGAACCTGAGTGGTCTTGCAATTGTTAGCATGTGGGTAGGAACCCACAGTGACCTGTCCCCCATCTTTGCACTGTCCTTTGGCACTCTTTTAGCACTGTTTTAAAAACAAGACTATACTTTTTATATATATCATTGTATTTGTTCTAATATTTACTAACACTCATGTAAGGAAACTCATAAGCCACATAAACTAGCAAGAAAGAAAAGCATCAGAGTTCAAAACTACTGATCATCATTCCTATACTCTATTGTCTTCATTCCTCCTTTATTCTACTCCATCATGCACTAAATACCCAAAATGACCTTCCTCAGAAACCTGTAGAACTTTTTTCTTCACTCAGGATCTTTGTGTACGTGCCACTGTGCTGAATTCATTCTCTATTTTCCATTATGACTGTCAAGGTCATCAATATTTTTGATCCTCCATCATACTACTAATGTATTAATTGTATTCTCTGAGGAAACTCCTCCAGGCCAGTTCTACTGATCTTTTTATGGACATAGGCTGCTTCTCCCCGGCCGGGGAGAATCCCACATGGCGCGGCAGACCCCTCCTGCCTCGCCCACTGCTCCCCTCAGCAGTGTGTTTCTGATCTGCCTGTTCTGCTCCCCACTCTGGCTCTGGTGAACCCTCTCGCCCCCCCCACGCCTCTGGCCTGCACCCCAACTTGTATGTATAAATAAAAATAAATCTTTAAAAAAAAAACAAAAAAAAAACAAAACAAAACAAAAAAAACCAGTCTTTTAAAAGAACAGGTTTATTAAAAAGGGACAGAAGACCTCTCAAACCCCCCCCAACACACACAGACCTCTGACCTGCACCCCAGCTCTTGTATGCATAAGTAAATAAACCTTTTTTAAAAAGGTACAGAAGAGTAAAGGATGCTTGCACAGACACAGGCAGGCAGAAAGAGCTGCCAATAGAGTCTTTCTGATACCCTCTTATATAGACTCTCCTTGGGTTCCACGGTATGTATTCCTCCTCTCCCCCTCACAATGAATAGTAAATGAAACGTACTCAATTCCTAGTGCATTCTTGGTTTTGAAGAATTTGACAGTATTTAAATGATATAGCAACCAATGACAGTGGAGTTAATTATATATATTTTGGTCCTGATTTAAACAAATGAACAATAGAAAAGTAGATATTAAGACAAAAGAAATGTGTACACTGAGGGTTTGATATTAAGTAATTAATTCTTTTTTTAGGGTGAGATACTTATATTGTAGTAAATGTTCCCCTTCCCCCCCAAAAAAAGAGCTCTGTGCTTCAATATCTATAGGTGATATTATACTTTATTTGAGAAACTGTAAGGAGCAACCTCCAAGCCAGTGGGTAGTGCTCATAGCCAATTCAATGGTATAAGGTGGAGCTTTTAAGAATCCACATTCTGACAACAATTTGTTCATAGAAAGTGGAGCTTTGTGAACTCCAACCCCTGAGTGAGGGCGATAGAGGTCAGGGAAAAGGGGGAGAGTTGAGGCCTTTGGCAGTTAACCTGCTGGGGCTTTTGACAGTTAAGCTGTTGGGGCTTTTGGCAGTTAAGCTGTTGGGGCTTTTGGCAGTTAAGCTGCTGGGGCTTCAGCAGTTAAACTGCGGGTGAGGAGGGCTAACTGTGATGCAGCAGCCAGCTTGCCATACACAGCTTTGGCTTGGACCTCACTTGCTGCTCAGCGAATGCTATCTGGGGTAGGACAGATGGCACATGCCAGCTTCAAATTCTCCTCCTCTCTTAATCTCCTTGTCTCTTTCTATCTCTCCTCCCTCCCATCCCCCTCTCTTTTCTCTTTTCTTACTCATTGTGTAAATAAATTCTGCTATTGTTTCTCATTGAGTGTCTACTTCTGAGTCATTTACTGTAGTTGTGCAGGTGAGGACTCAACCCTGGGTCTCCCAGGTTTGTTCCTATTCAGCTTGGCACCCAACATGAGACTCCCATGGTTGGTCAGCCCAAGGGACCCTTCCTTGTGTTGGTCATTGTAAGTGTGTCACAATTGCTGGATTTTTCTGTTCCCAGTTTAGAGAAGTTTTGCTTTACCTAGTGTTTGCTCTGTGTGTGTTGATTCAGCAGTGGGTTTAAAATTTAATTTAGGAAGTTGGGCTCCTTCTCCTCCTCCTCCTCCTCCTTTTTCTTATCTTCTCCTTTCAGTTTTTGTTTAGGTGGTCTCATAAAGTCAGGTGCATGGTAACTGATTTTGGTTATATGGGAAGTTCTGTGGGCATATACCTGGGGTTTGTTTTCAGCCTCTTATTTAGGAATTCTGTTTCTAGGTGTGTGTTTAAGTGGTTTCCACAAAATTGCTTTTGGTTCAAGAGGAGGCGAAACTAGTATTTCAGCTGAGTCTGAAAGAACAATTTCTGGCTGTCCTCCAAAAATTAGATTTTAAAAAGGCAGAGACCCATTTTATTGCACAAAGAAGAGGAAAGCAGCCTTCCACTTACCCTGAAACAGTTGTACAAGGGAATGAAATAGAGCTAAAGCAGCTATCCCAGGGGTGGGGTCAGATCATGACAAAGGACAGTGCCAAGGTAGAGAACAGGTCACTGTCTATGGGTTCTCACCCACTCACACGACTGCAAGACACATCAGGGTCAAGGTACAATAATGAGGTTTATTTTACAAGCAGGGGAACAAAGAGCTTCTAAAGCCACAAGTGGCCAGCTATCTTACCCAAGAGATTACCTTACCTTACTTTACCTTAAGAGACTATCTTACCCTGTCCATAGTATTCAGAAGTAAGCAGAATCCTGGTAACCTGTCACCAGTGTTGGACAACACTGGCCAGTAGTGCTAATTACCACTGGTCACCAGCAAGCAGTGTCAGAGACACCAAATGTTAATAGTTCTTTGTGAATTGTTGGCCTACACCAACAACAAACAGCTTTTTGGGACACCAGATCTGGAGTCTTTGGTGCTCCTTTTAGGTGATGTCAGAGGCAGGATCAGAGGCAGGTGTGGTAGCTTGGTCTCTGCAAAGGTTTTCAGCTTCTCTTTCTTCAGAGGTTGGCTGCTGGATGCTTCTTTCTTTGGAGGTTGCTGCTGATATTTTTCTTTCTTTGGAGGCCAGGAATAGGATCCCTCAAACTTGCTCCTGCCCTGACTTATTATATCCTCTTTCAGGGTCCCCTCCCTACAAGTCTGATAGGATGTAAATGTCTGATTGGATCACTTAGCACCAATGATCTCATAGCTCGAACCCGATTGGTCCATTCTACAGGCACCAAACACAAAAGGGAACTTGGTGCCTGTACAACTCCAACATGCCCTGATCTCAGGGCAGGCTCATGGGCTGTAGGCTCTGAGGAATCACAGCCAAAGCCAGCCTCAGTGTGGCCACAGGCACTCTGCACCCAGTAGCTCTTCTTCGGAGCCAGATGAAGCACAATGTAGCAATGTAGAATGACGTGTAACAATGCAGAAGGAGGAAGGAGCAGCACAGGAAGGAGCAGCACACCGTGGAGCAGCAGGGTGGGAAGCCATTACTGCTGCTGCCAGCTCTGGCTTCAGGCATTGGCACCTAGGTGGTAGATGGTGGCAAAGTGGTCATGCCTCATGGTTTGTGCCACAGGGCTCTGGTTTCAGGAAGAGGAGGAAGAAGAGGAACACCACTATTAGAGACTTTGAACCCATGAGCAGAGAATTCTTCTCAAGAGACCAGCACCCACTCTGTGGAGGTTACAGAAGCTCCACCAGCCTTGTTGCCTTTCCCCCATGGGATTCTCCTTCTCATAAGGTATAGGACACCAAATTTGGCAAAGGACATTGCCCTGGGGTAGAACAATTCCCTCTTTGCCAATTTCCAATGGATGGGTTGAATGAATAAGGACAACGTGCTGGATGCTAGCAGTCATACACACCCTTTTCCACTGGGGACCTCCTGAATTGGAGAAAAGGCCTATGAGGATACCTCTGAGTTCCTTGAATGGGTAGTTCAAACTTAGTGTACTTACATAGGCATGAATCCAGACGCTCTAGAAAATAGTCAATTAACATGATACTCACTGAGGGGGGGATTATTCTAGATATAAGGAGGAAATTGACCAAGATAGAAGGTGCCATAGAGATGGGTTCTTTCCAATTGGTGGGCATAACTTTTAGAGTTTACAATGCAAAAGAATAGAGGAGAGCTAAGCCTGCAACTGTATAAAGAAGACAAGACAGGATTTAGGAGGTGGAGAGAGGGGACATGGAGAAGAAATAGAAGTAAGCCTGTAGGGCAGAATAATTGTGCTTATTTCAAGAAGAATGACATGGGAAAGACAAGTGTCCCAGGTTGGAAAGAAGAAAGGTGAGAAAGAATGAGAGAGTGGGAAGAAAGGAAAGGAAGCTGATGGCAGGACAGAATAAGTATTCAAAGAATGGTAACAGGAAGGGAATAGAGGCAGAGTAAAAGGAGTGAAGAAGCTAAGATGTAGGAATGGGAACAATATTCTAGGGCGGGGGTTTAGATGAAGAATGGGGGCCCAAGTGCTCCATACAATCTTAATCCCTTTGGAGTTCTGGTAACTTTCACTATGGGGAACTGTTTGACTGATTTTGGGGTAGACATTGGCGCAAACTATTCAGTTGTCCTGCTGTTCCCTGTACAACACTCCTATTTACCATTAAAGAAACCTCACACAAAGAAGTTCCATTTTGTTCAAGATCTGAGGACCATTAATGCAATTGTTGAGGACATACATTCAATGGTGCCAAATCTTACACCTTGCTAATTGCTATTCTTGGAAATTTGGACTAGTTTTTGGTACTGGACTTAATTAAAGGATTCCTTTTTCCGCATCCCAGTATATGTCTAGGATCAGTGACTTTTTTGAATGGTAGAACCCTGAGTCCAAAAGCACTGGTGATATTGCTGGACAGTGTTTCTTCGAGGATTTAAGAATTTTATTCTTAAAATACGAATTTTTAGGGAAATACTGGCCAGGGATCTCAGAAAGATCCAATAAAACAGGGCATCCCCCTATAACAAATAGATGATTTCCTGATTGTCCTCCCCGACTATGAATCTTACCTGGAGTAAACTATATTGATTTTAAAACCGCTTGGCAGAATATGGCTCTAAGGTGTCACTTCGAAAGTCTCAGTTATGTAAAGAAAAGGTGGCATACTGGTGATTTGAGATTAAGAAAGGCAAGTAAAGCAGCAAGACTAAGAGAAAATAGGTGATTTTAGCTCTTAAAATCCACACCAATCAAAGGCAATTATGTGGATTTTTGGTAATAGTTGGGTTTTGTAGACTTTGGATTCCCAACTTTGGGCTAATAGTAAAAGCCCTATACAAAGACCTCAAAGATTGAGACCCCAAACCTCCTGAATGTCAACAAATCTTTGATAAAACAACAAGAAGGCAGATCTCAGAACCAGCCTTAGGGCTACCAGACCCCTGAAGCATCTCCTACTCTCTGTTCATGAGAGACATGGAGTGGCTTGGGAGAGCTAATCCAATTATTGGATCAGAATGGAAGCCCATCACATACCTGTCTAAACAACTGGAACACACCACTAAGGGATGGTCTCTGTGTTTGCAGGCCGTAGCTGCAGCTTGGAACCTTCTGCACAAAGCAGAGAAATCTACCTTAAGTTAATCAGTCAGTCCATTACTGTGTATGAGCCACACCAGTTTTTGACATTGGTGGATTTTGGTTGACTGCTGGGGACATGGGAAAATATCAGGCAACTCTTTTAGATAATCCTAATGTGCAGTTGCAAGGCACCAACATTTTAAATCCATCTACTTTGCTCCTAATCAATGCAGAGAGCCTTGATGATGGAATTTTTAAAATATTTATTTATTTATGCATACAAGCTGGGGTGTAGGCCAGAGGTATGGGGTGGTGAGAGGATTCACCAGAGACAGAGTGGGGAGCAGAACAGGCAGATGTACTGAAATACACTGCTGAGTGGAGCAGCGGGCAAGGCAGGAGAGGTCTGCCGTGCCATATGGAAATCTCCCGGGCGGGGGATCAAACTAGTGCTGCAGTGGCTCTGGATAGCTTCATAGTGCTGCATTTAACCCGTTGTGCCACCAGGGAGGCCGAATTTTCTTTTTTGATTAAACTTTATTTTCTTACATTGTTGTTCATTTTTGTACAATATTTGATTTCTCTACTCAGGTGTGATCCCCATAAAGCTCCTACCACCACATCACCCATAAACCATCACCATAGCCCCTTGTGCTCATCCCTCCCCTATTTTGACCTATCTCCCTCCCCCTCCCCTGCTGTATCTCAGACCTATAGTTTGCCTGCACGTTTTGTCTTTTTTATTTTTGACCCTTTTTTCTACTATAAGTGAAACCATCCGCTATTTTTCTTTTTCCTTCTGATTAATTTCGCATAATCCCATCTAACTCCATCCATTTTGCAGCAAATGGCATGTATTTATCTTTTTGACTGCTTAATGGTATTCCATTGTGTATATATACCATGTCTTCTTGATCCATTCGGAGGATGGAATATTAATCTGGGACTTTTTAGAGACTATTAAAACAGTGTATGCTAGCTGACCAGGTTTGTCTGATCAGGTCAAGATCAAGAGTGGGAGCTGTTTACAGACGGGAGTTGTGTGGAAGAGGGCTGCCAATAAACAAGCTATGCAGTAGTGACACTTCAGGACACCATAGAAGCCAAAGCCCCCCAGCAGGGACAGTGACACTGAAGGGCCCTCACCTAGGCCCCAGAACTCACTCAAAGTAAGAGGGTAAATGTATACAATGATTTAAAGTATCCCTTCATGGTTTTACACAAGGATAGTGTCATACAGAAAGAAATTAGTCTTAAAATCAGCAACAAAAACATTAAGCACCCACTAGAGATCTTAGACTTGCTGAAAGCAGATTTGCTGTCAGCTTTAACAGTGAGGTATTGTCCTGACCATCAAAGTGATCAATCTGAAATTGTAAAAGGCAACAGAGAGCGGACTGTGTAGCTAAGGCCACTGCTCATTCTGTTCTCCAGATTGCAATTACCCCCCTCATGGACTTAACTCATTTTTTTTCCCCCAAATAGTCTGATTGGGATGGGGATTTACTAACTTAGATACCAGCTCCGCTTGCCAAATGAACTCACATGGAATGATACTCCTCCCAGAGCCCCTAGTCTGCCCGGTGTTGAAACATCTACATGAGGCATCCACTATGAGATAGATGCCTTGTTAGAGGCTGTGTGCCAGACTTAAAGGGCCCCTATTTGCATAGAGTGGCTCAACAGATCACCCAATATTGCCATTTATGCACCAAGAATAACCCCAAGACTGACTCACACCCTAAAGTTACTGGGATTCAATATCAGAGCACATACCTTTTCAAAAACTAACAAGTGGATTTTACCCAAATCCTTAGGATCACTGACAATTATAACTATGTTTTGACCTTCATGGATACATTCTTAGGATGGGTGCGAGCATTCCTCAGCAGGACAGAAAAAGCTTCAGGGATTGCCAAACAATTGCTGAAGGAAATAATTCTTATTTCGGATTGCCCAACTGTATTCAGAGAGTCAGTAGACTGTGTTTGTATGAGAAGTCACTCAGAAAGTAAGCAACACCTTACATATTGCTTGGAAACTACATGCTGCCTGGAAACCGCAATTTACAGGACAAACTGAGAAAATGAATCATGAATCATACCCTACAGAAGACCTTAGCAAAACTATGTTAACAAAATGTAAAAGATACAAATAACTATATATATATATATATATATATATATAAAAGAAATCCATGTGCATTGGGATCAGGTGTTGTACATCACCTTCTTCTGATAAGAGTGGCTCCTAAAAATGGGCTATGTTTTAAGCCCCTTTGAAATTGGCTTTGGAGAACATTCCAAGCTTTAGTTTTGAACACTTCCGCTGATACTGAACAAGAATGTAGGAATCAAAAAGAAAGTAAATTCAGAAAGTCTTAGCTGAAACTCAAAACTCTGTACTCTCAGGAATCAACTATTCTTCCAGATTAAATATTTCATTCTTTCAGATCTGGCAACTGGCTCTTACTCAAGATCTGGCCTAGTGGAGATGCCCAAGTTCAACTGTCAGAAAAAAGGTCTTGTCCTTGTGATGTTTGCTAATCATCATACTTATTTAAAACTTCCAGGCATAAAATCCTGGGATGCACCACTCCAGAGTGAGAAAGTCCTAGAAGGTGATAACTTAGAAATAAAAATGCTTTGCTTTTGTGAACCTGTAACAGAACTGAGATACTTGCTTAAGAAAGAGATAAAATTTAAATATTCTTCTTCTGACTTCTGTTACAGAATACCACAGGATTAACTTCCATCAGTACTGGAAACCCTGTGATGATAAGGAAGCCTTCCTTGCTCTAACGGAACATCTTTTCTCCTTCCAAATTCTAAGATCTATAGTATGGCATCTGAAACCACACGACCTCTGCTGACAACACACCCTACTTTGGGAATCTGAGTTTAATTTCATGGGAAAAAAAGAAACTTGATTTTGATTTTGGCTTTTAATTTTTGATTTTTATAATTTTGATTTTTGTGAAGTTTATATGGGCCTATGTTTGACTTATCCCTTTTGCCTCTTAGAAAACTGTCTTTACAGGTACATGCATAGTTTAGGTGAACACCCTGGCTACTTCAATGTGAGAAAAACTGACTTTCCATAAAGCAGTGGTGGTAATAATGTAGCCTCAGACAATAATGCTTTGTCCTCATACGGAAGAAAGAAAATCCTATCTTTGAAACTATGGATAAAACTACAGTTGCATATGATGATCCACATGGATTAAATAAAAACTGATGCAACTGCCTGTGTCCATTTGTTGTTTGTCTACATGTCTCCTCCCCTTTGTGTGTAATTATTTTGGCCACTGGGGGATAAAAAAATTGGTATAGATGGTGCCTATAGAAATTTTGAGCTCAGAAATATAATGGGAACTGGGACTAGTGCTTCTAGGAAATGTGGTCTCAGAAAATTTCTGTTCAATGAAAACTAATTTGGAACTTAATGGGTTGGTTTGAAACACATATATATATAAAATTATGGTATTAAATCTAATGTGTTTTTTTCTTTGCCATCTGTATTATTTCTATTGGGGTACATGCTGCATAAAAGTAGCCTAAGGTAAATTGCTTAAGTCCTTAAATGTTGGGTAAAATGAGAGTTAGGAAATTAAGCAGTTCTGAAGATAAAGAATTCAATAATGGAATCAAAGTAGTAAGTTAAGCTTTGATTGTCAGCATTGTGCTAGCAGCATCTAGTTGGAGCTTTGGCAGTCAATGTTGGTTAATTAAATTTTTCTCCTAATAGTTATGACAAAACATCCCAGAAATCTAAATTAGGAAAAGTTAGTAGTCTTCTGTTGACCAGAGAAAATTTTATGGAACCTTAGTAGAGCACCTTAGGCACTCCAAAAAATTTCTCCCTTCTTTTATGGGAAAGACAATAGACAAATTTGAACTATCAGTATTTATCAGATAAACTGGAACTTAATGGGAAACATTCATTTCAGAGAAATGTTTTACCTTATTACATACAAGAATGTTAATGATGTTCTAAATATTATGATGTGAAACTTAAGTGTGTGATATGTTCTGACCTACTATTACTTGTCATATTTGGTTGTTGTAAGTAATAATGTCGAACAAGTTCCTTGTCAACTATGTTATTATCATATTTTTAATTTTGGTTATATCAGAGATTTATAACACTGGTCCACAAATTTTTTACAAAAGTCATGTTACTGAAATAAAATTAGTCATTTCCTATCAATTTGTATGTGCTCAACAAGAATATGACAGTCAAATTCTAATTTTGGCTATAGTTTTTTTTGTAATCTGCAATAAATTGATGGTTACATCACGAAATGCATGCCAATAGTAATAGGCCTACTGTTAATACCTGTAAAAAATCAAGTCATAGACTACTTTTTAGATTTCTTCGCTTGTCTCTTGTACAGCTATTCAGGAATAGAATAGATGGAAGATGGTTTCCATTGTGCAAAAGCACAGTCTTAAGACTCAGTTTCAAAGAGTCTAGAAATAGTCTCCATTCTTGTGGGTCATGGTGATTTCTAAAGCATTCATGAGTACCTTAATATCGGAACAGAATACCAGAGTACTTTCCTTTCTGAAGAAAGGCACCAACTGCTGGTGGTGCTTTTGATATAAAGCAATTGTGACATCTTTTTCTAGAAGATTTCATTGTTGGAGTCTTGATCCTAGCAATTCTGCCTTGTTCTTGGATAATCCAAATCATGAACCAGGTCATTTAGTTCTTCCTGTGTTAGTCTGTGTGGGGTTGATGATGCAGCACAGTGAAAATCTGGATCACTGCATGCTGATGGAACAGGAGAACAGGTCGCCTCACCCTTGTCCTCATCAGATGAATCAAGAGAATATTCTGCTGGAGGTTCTGGAATAGGAAGTCCCTCACCATGTGGAATTGGTCTCAATGCAGACGGAATGTTTGGGTAGGCTGTTCTCGACTTCTTTTGCTTCATTATTCTGCAGGAAAGAGGAAGAACCAAGCAGAAGGAACAGTCTTTTCTGTGGTTGCTTGGCTCTCTCCACACCATGGGGACTGCAAACGACATTGATGGTCTTTTGCCATTGAACCACTGTGAAAGCTGTGTTGTACATGTAGCACAGCATATATTCGGAGCCCAGTGCTTCTCTTGGTCACCAACCTTGCATGCAAAGTCAAGATGATAAGCCTTCTTCACTTGAGAAGTGATACTTTTCTTCTGATGGGCACTGTCTTGCACAAAGTCTGAAATATTTTCAATGCTCAACCTTTCCAACAAAACTTTCTCTCATGCACTGCTGCCGTCAGTTTACTTCAGCATCTGCCTGGCAGTAGTATTGCATTGCATCAGAAAATGATGCAATCAACTCTGGATGATGTGTGCATGATGGTATTATGCAATGCGATGCAATATTACATCATTCTAGGCTGATTTAGAATGTTGTTGTAGTCCTACTGGATAATTAAATGGTGAAACATATAAAATGAATTATATGAAATATCTTCAAAATGAGAGCTAATAAAAAAATGTCAGGATTATATTCAGGTTCAGCACACCAAGACACTATGGATTAGGGCCTTTTAAAGTCAGTAACATCTCACTGTTGACCAGTGTAATTGGCAGAAATTGTTTCTGGAGAAATTAAGAGGAAAAAGACCCCAGCAATATTTTAAGACTCATGCTAATTTACAGAACTCAAGATTAAGAATGTTCTACATAGGGCTGAATAAATGTAACAAATTTTTGCTTGAAATATTAATGGTTTGTTTAAATTCAAGTTAATTTTTTTCTTTTAATTGATCATGATCTGCAGCAATGTTAAACTGCAGTTAATATGAGCAGAAGTAAATTGTGTTTGCATCTTCTCTCGCCTTGATGTCATTATAACAGGTGAAACAGCAATAATTATTCTTACTACTCCTGGCAACATGTCTACTTTTGCATAACTTCAATATGGAATTTTATTTGTTTCTCCTTAAATAGTGAATAGGAACTATGGTTACATTATCCAAGATTCAATTGGAAGATTACATTTGAGACCATCTGGGAGTTGAGATTGAGCAGAGCCAAGAAGCAAAGAGCTTGCCACCTTGCCTTTTAGGGTTGCAGACACTCTCCCAGGAGAGTAGGGAAACTTATCTACAGTGGCAGGTCTGGAGAGAAAAACTTTGGGAATCTTGAGAAGAAATCATCCACCCAAAGATGTGTATGTTGCAGGTGGAATCTAGCGAGACCACTCCCTGCCACCGCTCCTGAAGCCTGTATAGGGCAAATATTGAGAACTCAATCTATGATCCCTTACAGAAAGTGCCAACAAAGTCAACAGAAATTCTACTTGGTTATTCTGCCCTATGAGTTTATACATATGTATCTCAAAAAGATTGGAATTAGACTTAGTTAACAAATGCATTTCACTGAGCTATTTTATAGAACTGGGATCAAGCAGAGAGAAAATTGCTTTAATAGTAGCTTTTCTTACACATTTTTGAGTTTTTGGTTTTTTTTCTCTCTCTTGGCTTGGACTATTTTCTAGAAATGGCAGGCTTTGCCACACTGGCTATGCCCTGTGATTTATTGGTATTTCCTTTGAACACACAGCAAGTCCAGAGAAAACTATCTTCTGAAGTTAAACCCCAGCACTAGACATCTTTCATCATCACAGAAGTGAGACAAAACTTGAAAGTGGGGAAATTACAAGAGGAACAGTGAGGAGCAACCTCCAGCCAGTGGGTGGTGCTCATTCTCAACTCAATGGTAGAAGGTAGAGCTCTTTAAACTCTTTTTAATCAGGGGTGGTGGACCCCCTCCCCATGGGAAAAGAGGCTTTTGACAGATAAGCTGCTGGGGCTTTGGCTGGAAAGTATCTGGAACCCTAAAGGCTTTGGCTTTTAACTAAATCACTGGTGCATACAGCTGTCTATGAAAAAAATGCCAGCTTCTGATGAATAGTTTCTTCAGTTTGGACCTTGGGCTCTGCTCAGCAGACACTAACTGGGGTAGGGAACCTGGCCAAGTCAGCTTATAAATTCTCTCATCTCCCTTTTTTCGTTCCTTGTAGAAATAAATCCTGTTAATGTTGTTTCTCACCTGCCTCTTGTTTTGTTTTTCAAGTCCTAAGCATCCTGTGAGGCTCCATCAACTGGGTCAACCCTGATTACCCCAGGTTTACTCAGTTTCACACTGACATTTGATTCCGGGGGAGGAGTGGTTAGTCATAGACAATCAAGACTGCTAAATCGTTGAAGTTCACTGATGAGTAAATATTCTCTGTATATATTTTAAATCTGTAAAGGTTTTACATACATATACCTTCAGTTGCCAGAGATACTGAAAGATTAAATAAAGGTCACAGTACAGCGCTCCAAAAATTATGCCGTGTGCTAGAACAGGGTTTATCTCCTATAGCTGAGTCAAGACGGTTAAATTAGTGTCCTAGGTGTCTCATGATGATAAATGTCTGAATTAATGAAACTATATGCAGAAGCCAGATGCGCAGGAGCTTTAGTTACTAGGCTCCACTGACATCCCACCCGCAACTTAGCTCCTTCCCTAAACCTGTCCCTCTACAGCAATCTCCACACACAGCCAAAATGGTGGGTCAGGACCGAGAAACAGGTCAGCCCTCCCTCCAAGACTGTGCGCAGGCGCCGAGCTGCGCAGGCGCATTGCCGCTTACCTCGCCGACCTTGGCTGATTGCGCCTGCGCAGTGGGTAGCAGTGGGCTTAGGGTTGGCTGCAGTTTCAGTGTGAGGGCGGCCTAAGTGGCTGACTCGGTTAAGATGAGGCTTTTGCTACTTCTCCTGGTGGCGGCCTCGGCAGTGGTCCGAACGGATGCCTCGGCCAACCTGGGCGGCGTGCCTAGCAAGAGATTAAAGATGCAGTATGCCACCGGGCCGCTGCTTAAATTCCAGATTTGGTGAGTATGTGCTCCGGCCCCTGCAGCCCCGCGGGGCCTCTGCCCGGCGCCTCTTGCTACGCGAGGTCCTGGCTTCGTGGCCTGAGCCCCTCCGGGCCCGGAAGAGCGGCATCAGCGGCTCGCCTTCTCCGGGCCCTCACCCGGGACGGTCGGGTCGCCCTCCTTCCCTCTGACTACAGGCTCCCACTTCTCTTTTGCCTCCCACAGCGGTGGCAGTGGGGAAGGAGGGCGCTAGAAGGTTAAACGCCGAAAGGGGAAGATGTGGAGACACTTGTCAGTGCGGAGGAGCGGCCGGCGGCGTCACGCCATGGCCACCCGACCGCCTGCGGAGCTGGCGTGAGTCGGCGCGGCGGCGCCTGACGCGCTGCTCGCGTTTATCGGCCAGTTCTCTCCCTCTGCTTTCCCCCGGCTTCTGCCGGGCTGCCTCGCTGCCCCACTCGGTGAAGATGAGTGAGTTCTTGGACGGGGCACGCGAGTGACGGGCGCTTTTTTCCCGAGACCTCGGGGTGACTGTTAAGCAAGGGGGGAGGGCTGACAAGTGGAGGGTGTGGAGAGGTCTGGGGTGGCTGATTCTCAGCTGAGGAGCATCTTGCTCTGCTTGACAACCGTTAGCTCCCAGACAACTGGATCTCTCCCCACCCACTCCCACCCCACCCCTGCCCCACCATCCCTCTAACCCGCCTACCAGGAATAGCATGCCCTGGCATCTCTTTAGACTTTCAATTCTCTTTGTGTGCATTCATAAAAATAGAAGGAAAAAAAAATGGCAGTTTTCGATTTTGTTTTGTATGTGATGTTGTTGTTACTTAGTTAATGTTAGAAAAAGAACAGTAAGTGGATTGGAGAAGGTTTGAAAGACTCATTTAAAAATAATAAACCAATATTTTAAAAAATGCAGAAAGTAGGACCCTGTATGGCAAAAGAAAGTTTTTTCGTAATAAGATGGTCTGATTAGTAAATCCTGAGTCCAGATTAGAAATTGGTGTTGCCCATAATGCATTTAAAATTAACTTTTTCAAATTTCATCTATTCTACGTATTCTAAGTTTAGTATCCCACTTATCCAACTAGTTTTTGCTTAATCTTTAAAGACTAAGCAAATCTTTTTAACATTAAAAAATCAATTTACTCTTGAAAGAGAAAGTAAGATGATGAGACCTTATTTTATTTTTTTTAAAGATTTATTTATTTATGCATACAAGCTGGGGTACAGACCAGAGGTGTGGGGCTGAGAGAGGGTTCACCAGAGACAGAGTGGGGAGCAGAACAGGCAGATCCTTGGAAATACACTGCTGAGGGGAGCAGCGGGCAAGGCAGGAGAGGCCTGCCGCGCCATGTGGGAATCTCCCTGGCTGGGTGTCGAACTCGTGTCGCAGCTGCCGACCTCTCCACAGCACAGTGCTTAACCGCTGTGCCACCAGGGAGGCCCGATGAGACCTTATTTTTAAGTCAAAACTAAAAACCTTGCATTTTCCTCCTGATTAAAAAAAAGAAAAGCTCTCTGTGCTGTTTATTGTGTACTCTGGCATGTATCATTCACTTGTTACTTAAATGGGAGTTACAGCTTTGACCATAAACCATTGTTTTTTAAATTAGAAAGTGTCAGTGATTGTATTTTTGGATTTAGATAGTCTAAAAAAGACAGTTTCCCAAGTTATGTAATTTTCTATTTCCTACTTTCATATCTCTTAGTTTCACTTGTGGCTTTTTCAAAATACTCTTTTACAGATATGTTTATTGGAAAACTTGTCACAGTAATTTAACAAGTGTACCTTTCTCTGAGGATAATCATAACAAACTTCAAAATATGTAAACAATTGTAGGGAAGGGCATTCAGTTCTTCAAATTCAACTTCTAAAATAAAAGTCTTAAGTACTTTAGTAGAGCTTTTGATACTTAGTTTTGTCTTTATTTTTTCCTTTAAATTCAGTGTCCCAAAAGTCTACTAAAAGTTTTCTTTGGCAGTCCTTTAACACTTAACATGTTACATACAAAAATCAATGCTGCAGTTATTTTTTTTAATATATAGATTGAAAATAACTTTATTAATGTGCCCTACCAAATGCAGGTAGATTTGATTTGTTTGTTCCTTTTTTCCCTCAGAGACCTCCTTATGGAAAGTAAATGCTGGATTTTTGGTTTTGGAAAAAGCTCTTGGCCATTCACTTGCAAGGTTCTTTGGGAAAGGAGAGGAAGATAAAAATTGAGGATAAATATATGAAAATTGTTTAAATTGCATTTGAAATCTTATTGTTACAAAATGCAATTTTTCATTAATTACCGCTGTTGATACTCAAAGAGAACTAAGTTTACCTTCATTTCAACAACCTCTTTTATTCCTTATTTGAATTATGTGTACTTTCCCTTTAGCTCAACATATCTGTTAATTGTACTAGCATTGTATTATTCATATAATCAAACAGTAACACCACAAATGGAATTGAAGGGAGAGAAATAAGCATAGTTTAAAACAAACTTTCCTATTCTACCTTCATGCATTCTTTCAATAAATAATTCACTCAGTACATTTGTCCCAAGTGCTAAAGATAATTTTGGTGACCATGGCAGATATAACATCTTCTAAAGCCTATAAAAATGACACAATTATTACTTTATGTACCACAATAAAATTATATCATTTTTTTTTAAAGATTTATTTCCGCATACAAGCTGGGGTACAGGCCAGAGGCGTGAGGTGACAAGAGGGTTCACCAGAGGCAGAGTGGGGAGCAGAACTGGTTGATCAACAGATAAACACTGCTGAGGGGAGCTGCAGGCGAGGCTGCCCGCAGCTCCACAGCGCAGCACTTAACTGCTGCACCACCAGGGAGGCCCAAAATTACGTCAGTTTTATTGCACTCATTTCATGTTTGGGGAAAACATTTGTTAGGCTTATTTGGGCATTTAAGTATTGAACATAAAAAAGGAAGTTCTTCAATCAGATTTTAAAATATAGTTCCATTGTTACATTTTCCTTTTTTGTGATTTTTATATGTAAATATTTTCTGATAGGTAACGTTTGGCATAATGTTTATGTGAATGTCCCCTCACCCCATATTTGTGCATGAAATCATACCTGTCTGCATTTAATCAGTAGTTGGCAGTTTAAGCAGATTACTGGCAGCAATTCTTTATAGTTAATACTTATTTGAACATTTGACAGTTGATTTACTAAGAATAGTAGATTCAATAAAGTTAAGATTTCAAAACATAAGCAGAATATAGCAGAATTTTGCAATTCTTTTGAAATTAAATCTATTGCTATAATTTAGGACAACCCACTTCTGAATGGAGTTTTAAGAGGCACATGAAGCAATTGCTACTAACAGATTTTTATTTAAATTTATACCAATTCAGCCTTTGCTTTGAAGGCAAGAAAATAAAGACCTAAGACTGATTTGGATGTTGATGTAGATCTAGATTAGTAAAATGCTGGATTGAAGAAATCTGAAAAATTGTGAGTTACAGAGATTATTTTAGGTTTATTTAATTGGATTTTCAACATGTATTTAAACACCTACTCTCTGCTGACAGGCATTGAACAGCATATATACAAATACAATTACGTTGCATTCTGTGAGGGCAAAATTAGGTAGTATGTGAAAAAACTAGTCAAGGGTTAAGGGTAAGTTTCCATGAGGAGGTGGACTTGGAACTGAGTTTTGAAGGGTAAGATTTATTTGGAGAGCACTTTCTAAGCAATGAGAATAACCTGGTCAGTGGTCTTATTTGTAGAAGGAGGAGAGAACATAATTTCTTGAGGGGACCAAGAGTGCTAACCTCAATAAACAAAGAGGAGGTGCCACAAAATGGAGGTTCTGGCCCCTGTTTAAGGAAAGAGCTAGTTTCATCGTGGAAAAGTCATTGTAGGGGACAAAAAATAGATGTGGGGAAACTTGTAGTTGCCTAGGCAAGACATGATGGAGCACTGGATAAAAGAGAGTAAAGAGACAAGTTTGATTAGGAGATAAATTAGCGGTTTTTGGTGGATTACAGGTTTTCTTTTTCTGTCATTTTAAGCACGAAATAACTGTAGTATCTAGCCGAATACTGTGCTCATAATAGTTGCTTCTACTTAGTGGTAAAGTACTTTATTCAGCGCTTTTAGATGAAAATTTGAATGGATTTAAAAGTTTTATATACTCTTATGAAAATTGAACATTATTTCCTTTACATTTTGCCATTAAGATAAGTAGTAGAAATCAAATTAAATATATCTTTTAGAAATACCAAGATAACCTCATAAAGTTAAAAAAATATAGTTAATGGGAAATTGGCATTACTGGACCATCAGTTTGGAGGCCCAGGTGGTTATTTCATTTGCCTCTTCTGAATGACTTTCAGGAAATTATTTTATCTTTTTAGCTTTCATCTTGTCATTTGTAAAGTGAGTATGTTGGTTGCAGACTAGTTGCCTCTAATACTCTATTTTGTACTGTTAGGAAGTTTAAAGAAAAAAAATGAAAGCATGCATATGTTTCATTTTTGTCTTTGCCATTTAAGCGTGGAATTGGCACCCTCTGGTTCCTCTGATTATCCTTTCCCTGTGGTCCAGAAGGGAAAGTCATGCTTTCATATAACTTCCCTTAATTGGGGTACAGTCTGGGATTGATGAGAAATCTTGCAATGCAGATTTTAGCTGGAACCTTGTTTTTTTTAATGTCCTTTTTTCATGCTGCTTGTTTTCACCGTTTGCCAGACTTTTAGAAAGATAAGAATTTATTTTTACAGTAAGATTTAAAAACCAGTTGTCTAGTGGGAAAGAGAGGCAAGTAAACAATGTAACAGTAAAATGTTCTGTTCTGAGTGTTCTAAAGGAGGTTTTAATAGAAGGTTTTAGAGACCCAGAGGTGGTAAGTTTGCTGAGGGGGATATGAAATCTTAAACTTCATCGGGAGATATAGAGAAAGCTATAAAGTTGAAGTAAGAACTGTCAAATAAAGCCTGGCTCAGCATAAAAGGGTGAGGAGGGAACGGGAAATGAGGGAAACTGGAGTTTGATCACCAATTTTGATCACAGCTCCTAGCACTGTATGTATGTTGTTGTTTATCATGTGCTTTTTGTTATAATTTATTATTTTATTGTCTTTAATGCTGTGATGAGAACTTCATTAAATAAAACTTTGAAAGCTTTACCCATTCCTAGTTAGGAAAATAATTCTTGTTTGTTGTAATAATAATAATTAAGAGGTATAGAGAAGAAAGTAAAAAATCTTGTAACCCTCTATTAATGTTTTGGGAATCTTTTTCAAGATGACTCTGTACATACACACATACTATATTATGTAATTTTAGATAGGTAAGTTTATTGTTGTATGCTTTTTAAAAATCTGCTCCCCCTCTATCACTTGGTTTTTCATGTCAGTAAATACATATCTGCGTCAACAGGCATGGTATTCCTTAATTATAATTTAACCAGTATCTTATTGGTAACACCACACTGATACAGGGGAGTTATGGAACAAGCTGTTCTGGCAGGATGCTTCTGAGAAGGCAGAACCTGGCCTTTTTATTTAGTGAGTGTTTTTTACAGCGTCAGTTTCTCAGGGTAAGAGGATAAGGAGAAAATAATTAGGAGGAAGGAATGTATATTTATCTAAACTTTTGGGGAGAGGGGTCTGCAAATACAAATTAAATTTATAGCCCAGTTTTATGGCTGAAATTCTCCAGGACATAAAGTTATACATTAGTCAACGGCTCCCCAGGCATTCCTGCTCATGCCACCTAATGTATACTCATGTCCTAGGAGATTTAAGCATCCTGCTCTCATTTAACTTAAGAGGCTCCTCTGCAGTGTCAATGGTTGATTGGTTGACTTGACCTAATGGGCTTTGTACCGATGAAGCTGAACTGTATAGCCAGAATGGCAACTTAACACTTTTTGCACCGCTCACGTATTCACGTGTTCATCTAGCCTCTGGTTTTTCATGCCACGGTGGATTTATTTGGAACTATTAGGAGCTATTTCTTTGATCGTACTCAGTCTAGAAGCTTTAATCTCTATGCATTTAAAATTTCATTAAAATATATCCAGTAGTTCAGGAGCTGTGTGTGTTTTATTGAATGCTTATAACATTCATGTGGTGGCACAGAAAATAGCCGGCACAAGAAGTGTTAAGCAGCTTTTGGATTCTAGCAGACCCACAGGTTAACATTCAGGTTGGTCTTAATTTTTCACAAAACTACTTTGCTAGGTTGAATATACTAAAATATCTTTGTCCATTATTTTAATAAACTAAATCCCTAGAAGTAAATGTTATCATTGGGTCAAACATTTTAAATTTCCATGTAGTTAAATTGGTTGAGTCCTAGAAAATCTTAGAGCAGGTTAGGTTTAAACATTTTCTAGTTTATAACCAGAGATTGTAGTTTGATCTAGTTTAAAATCAGTTTATAATCAGAGAATATGACATTTTTCTGAGTTTATTGCCGTGTCAGTTGAAATCAGTATACAACAAACAGGACAAATAAGAAAGCAATAAAGTAGCCAAACGACTGCTCTAATTTGGTGCATTAGCATAAAACAAATACATTATATTTTCTGTCAGTCCCTTTAATAACTTATAAAAGTAGAGAGGGTGACATGTAAATTATACCTCTATTAAAAAAATTGAAGAGAATTAAAAACATGAAGTCATGTGGAGAGTTTTAAGATGAGGCAAAGAATTCCTACGGAATGCAAATCACCATTTATTGAATGTCTTTATGAAGTCACTTATATTGTGTTGGTTGGTTACATAGTTTATTAGATCTATTAATAAAAATGTTTTCTTGAGTAAAGAGATGAAATTCTTTACCTAGGAAGACCTGAGGAACTTAAAGCAGTTTATTAATCCTCTATAGAATAGTCTGTGCCAGTTGCTAGTGTTTCTGAATTGTTATGCTAAAAGTATAGGGAAATTGGAAGTTAGTGACCTCAAGAATAAGACAAAAAGAATGAAGAGTATAAAAACAGATTATTAATCAAATTTTTAATTAATCAAATCTTTGTAATAAACTCAACAAAGAAGTGAGGAAACTCAGAAGCCATTATAGGTATAATTTATGTATGTGTTTTTACTGTGGTGGTTATTGTAGTGCTCCAGGAGTGGATTGGGGAGGGAAATCACTTGATTTCAATTAATACAATTCCTTAACTTGATAAACTGATAGCTCTTTAGTACTGCTTTTACAACTTAAAAAAAATTGTGTAAGAAATGTTTAAAATTTTTTTAGTGTTTAGTAGATTATCTTGTTTTTGTGTGCTTTATAGAATACCTTGTTCAGATTTCTTTTTTATACTATAATTACTGATATTCCCTCTGCACTAAGTAACACTTTCATTATATTTTCTTTAAGAAAACTCAATGTAGTACTTTACAGTCTTACCTGAATTTTTAAGTCCTTCTGTTGATATGGTACTAGTACCTCTTTTCCCTCCTCCCACATTTGTTGAAATATGATTGACAAACAACGTGTATAGTTAAGGTAATGATTTGCTAGATTTAATATGTATTCTGAAATGACTGTCGTAATAAATCAGCAAACATATTCATCACATCATGTTAATGCTTTTTTCTTCTAATGATGAGAACATTCAGGGTTAGTCTTAGCAGCTTTCAAGTGTTAAATACAATATTGATTAACTATACTCATATACATTAAATCTCCAGAATTTATTCATTTTATAATTGGAAGTTAGTATCCTTTGATCAACATTACCCCATTTTCTGCACCCCTTAGTGCCTGCCAACTACCAGTCTACTCTGTGTCTATGAGTTTGACATTTTTAGATTCCTTAAGTGTGATTATGTGGTATTTATGTTTTTCTATCTTATTTCATTTAGCATAATGCCCTCAAGATCCATCCTTGTCTCAAATGGCAGGATATCCATATTTTTTATGACTGAATAATATTTTGTGACTGCCCACATTTTCTTTATTCATATTTGTGTGTGAATGGACACTTCATTTGTTTCTATGTCTCGGCTGTTGTAAACAGTGCTGCAGTGAACATGGGGATGCAGATCTTTCTTTGAGATAGCGATTTTTATTTCCTTTGAATATATACCTTGAAATGGGATTGTGGTATCATTAGGGTAGCTCTATTTTTAATTTTTTGAGCAGCCTCCATTCTCTTTCCCTTACTGACTTCAGTTTATATTAGTACCAACAGTGTCCCTGGGTTGCTTTTTTCCCCCACATACTTGCTAATACTTGTTATCTTTTGTCTTTTAGACATCCTGACTATTGTGAGATGATATCTTTTAAAAGGTCTATTTAGTTTCTTTGTCCTTTTTTTTATATATTGATTTTTTTGGCTATTAACCCTTTTCCACTCGAGGCCTTTTTCGCACGGGCGAACCTGCAACTCGAGACGATTTCAGCTATATTAGGGAAGCGTTTTACAGGTACTTTGAAATCATTTTATACTCAAACAAACATATACAAATAATAAAATTTCACCAATTTATTTATTTTTACATTGAATACAACAAAATCTGTTAACTATTACACTCTGCAATTAGTTTTTGTGTGGTATTTACTAAAACAATCCCCAAGATGCAGCCTCGGTTTGTCAGGACATGTATCACAATGCTAAGCTGGACTAACTAAGCTAAGCTAAGAATTGGCTAAGGACGCAGGCTGAGCCTGGTCCACAAAAGTAATTGTGATAAGAATATCTTATCACACATCGGAAATAAACATATCGAGTTCCAGACCGCTTGGGTGCCCTAGCGGCGCCGCCCGAGTGGACGCATTAAACCCCCCGGGCGCCTTAGTGGCGCTGCTCAAGTGCAAAGGATTAAGTTTTATGAGTTCCTTATATATTTTGGACAAAAACTCTTATCATTGATGTGCCCTGCAAGTAATTTCTCTCATTCTGTTTAGTGGATGGTTTCCTTTGCTGTGCAGAAGCTTTTTAGTTTGTTTTTTTTTTAAGATTTATTTTTTTTTATTTATACATACAAGCTGGGGTACAGGCCAGAGGCGTGGGGTGGCGAGAGGGTTCACCAGAGACAGAGCGGGTAGCAGAACAGGCAGATCAGAAATACACTGCTGAGGGGAGCAGCGGGCAAGGCAGGAGAGGTCTGCCTCGCCATGTGGGATTCTCCCTGGCTGGGCTTCGAACTCGCATTGCCGCTGCCGACAGCTCCACAGCGCAGCGCTTAACTGCTGTGCCACCAGGGAGACCCCAGAAGCTTTTTAGTTTTATATAGTTCCATTTGTTTCCTTTTTCTTTGTTGCCTTTGCTTTCAGTGTCAAATTAAAAAAACTGTTGCCAGGATTGCTCTCCAGGCTACCTCTGATGTTTTCTTTTAAGAGCCTTCTGATGTTTCAAGTATTATATTCAAATCTTTAGTCCATTTTGAGTTCTTTTTTGTGTGGTGTAGTTTTATTTTATCCATGTGGCATCCAGTTTTCCTATTGTATATTCTTGGCTCCTTTGTTGCAAAATAATTGACCAAAATGTTTGTTTCTGGACTATTGATTCTGCCCACAAATCTATGGGTATGTTTTTATGCCAGTACTACACTTCTGTTAGTCTTTGTTTTGTAGTGTAGTTTGAAGTCAGGAAGCATGATGTCTTCAGCTGTATTCTTAAGATTGCCTTGGCTAGTTAGGGTCTTTTATAGTTCCATACAAAACTTTAGTATTGCTTGTTGTGTTTATGTAAAAAATGCCATTGAAATTTTGAGGGACTGCATTGAATCTGTAGATTATTTTGGGTAGCATGAACATTTTAATACTTTACATTTTTCAGATGCATGAACATGAATGCTATCTTTTCATTTATGTGTTTAATTTCTCTTATCAGTGTACCCTTTATTCCTTGCTGTATGTGCACTCTGGTAGCTTATGTTACTTTTCTTGTTGGGGGAATGTGTACCATATATCCACAGTTTAGTTGTTCAGAGACTTTCATAGAAATGGTTGGATGCTGTTGATTTAATTTATTGAGCAATGATGTGAAATATGGTCATTTTATTGAAAATTACCATCCCAGCCTTTGATTTCCTTTGCATAGTCAGAAGGAATGTAAGAGTTATTTAAGGTCCTTTTATTCTCATTGAACATTACAAGGCACGTTTGCCCACTTAGGAGCAGAGAGGGAATAACAATCGGTTTCATGTCTCATGCCTTGATGTTTTTTTTAGCTTATTTTGAAAGTCCCTATTTCAGGAAAATAAAAGTCGTTTTTATTTCAGTGTTTATACAGGTATTGATTTTTTAAAAAGGCAAATGGACTTGCGAGCTCAGGATATAGTGCACATATGAAAAGCCAATAACCCACCTCTGTAAAGTTTTGTGTCCTAATGGAAGACCACAAATTTGTGAAATTTTTCTGTGTATGTTCATATCCATCATCTAGTGTCAAAAATTATTAATTTGTCCTTGAGAAACACTTAATGTTGGTAATAATTTTTAGGCTTTGTGTTACTGCAAAATAAATCTAAACATATAATCATTAAGTCACTTAACGGAAGTACTTTTATTTTTCTGCAGTGTTTCCTGAGGTTACAGGCGGGTGTTTGAGGAGTACATGCGGGTTATTAGCCAGCGGTACCCAGACATCCGCATTGAAGGAGAGAATTACCTTCCTCAACCAATATATAGGTAAGTAAATTTCAATAAATAAAAGGAAAGAATTATTTGACACTATAAACTTTTCTGAAGTGATTCAATCGGCTGGTCCTTGGTTATAACTTCTTAGTTGTTAAAATAATAGGTAGCGAAATACTGTTTTACAAATAACAAGTTTATTTGATCCAAAAATAGAAGAAATTTTTCTGTAAAAAGGAAAAGAGGGTTAGTTCAGAAATGCCAGCTCTTCTAAAGATTATTTTCTTAAGTAATTTTTATTGTGAAAATAGATCAGGAACTCCCAAATTTTTATAGAAAAATCAATGGAATACAATTCCATACTGTTAAATACTACTTTTAAAGACCAATACCATGTAATTTTACAGGTGAATTTGATTAATAGTTACTACTAACATTTTTGTTTTAAATATATACAACTAAGCTTTACTTTGTTACTAGTAATAATGAGTAGCTTTTACATTTGGTGTTTAGAAAATGACTGTACACATAAACTTGTTGTGAAATACTGATGTAGATCAGAAATTGTGACTTCTGATGAATTTGTCTCTTTTTTCTTTTAATAGACACATAGCATCTTTCCTGTCAGTCTTCAAACTAGTATTAATAGGCTTAATAATTGTTGGCAAGGATCCTTTTGCTTTCTTTGGCATGCAAGCTCCTAGCATCTGGCAGTGGGGCCAAGAAAATAAGGTATGTAACTTAATAGCATTGGTAGCTGTAAGTTTTTAGGTTGTCAGTAAAAACATCTTAATAGATTTATCTTTATTTTTTTAATACTTTTCACCACTTACATATGTTTTTCAGTTTAAAACATTTTTGATCTCTGAACAAGGAACTTAACCTCCCTTGGCTTTAGTTTTCATGTATATTTGTTAAGATTGACTAGGCCTTACCTTATTATTTGTAGGGTAGGATGGGGTTACTTTAGTAGAACCTGGGCACAAAATAATTTGATACTGCTTATGTAACTGATAATCATATTCAACAAAACATTATATGCATATTAAAATATTACATGTTATATGTATATATAAATAATATAGACTTTTCATACCAACTGCTATGGGCATTAATAGGTTTATTCACATTAAAAATGGGATTTTTCACTGAACTGATCTTATCAAAATTCCCTCTCTGTTTTTATTATTTTTCCTTTAACTTTAGTACATGGGGAATCTGTTTAGTAATTGTGTAAGAATCTTATCCTCTTTCTTTTTTCTTTTATATGATCATGCTGTAATGTATATTCTTTCTATAGCTTTAATCTGTTTTAATTAAAATCATCTTTTCGGAGGATCTGCCTTTCTGCTGTAAGAAATGACACTAATTGTTTATTTCCCTCTTGGGTTATACAGCTTGGGTTTCCCTCTAAGATCTTGTCCTTTAGTTCTGGGCTGAGGCTAACTTTAGCTGACTCCTACGCAGTTGTACTTTTACTTAGGGGAACCACTAATTTTTAATAATGGGAAGGCTTTTTCACATAATTATCCTCAAGTGTTAATCTACAATTGATATGTATCTCTATTTTTAACACATTATTGATTTGCATAGGATTAAAAATTGTAAGTTAAGTATTTATTGATAATGGTTTATGCTGTATTTATTAATTTCATTGTTTCTGAATTATCTTTAGTGCATTTTACTTCTGTAGGCATATAATGTTAATTTACTGTGAAAGAGGAAGGGTACTTAAAGCTGTAGCTTTCATAACAGTTCCTTGTGTATCGTTCCCATGAAAATTAGACTTAAGTGTGCCACATGATAGGCTAATTTGTGAAATCAAAGCCCACCTAATTCAAGGGGGAGCGAGGAACTCTTTCTCATTTGCTCTGCGCATTTTGGTTTATTCTTCTGAAATAACTTACTGGGAATACATCATCACTGTATCCCACTTTTAGTCAGGGTTGATTTTGTGAAATTCAAACCTGTCCAGAATGGTGCTTTTAGTTTGTTTTGGGAGGGTATAGATTTGCTTTTGAAAGGTGAATGGATATAATTTAATCTGCAAATGCTTTCTGGCCTACCTTTTTCTTAGTTTTACTTTAAATGATTTGTTTGGAACATGAACAGGTTGTATTGAATACTTGGAATTGCTGATTATTACATCACTAGTCTCTTGTGAATTCATCCAGTATATTACAAAGATGATAAAATGAAGCCTTCTTATGCTGGTATTCATTTGTCTAAGTCACTGAAGCTATTATGAATATCATAAATCAGTTCTTCGGCTTGTATGGAACTGAGAATTAATGTTCTGTATATCTCAGATGGAATAGCACATGGAATAGCAATTAAGGTTGTATAGAAACTTGTAAGTAGATGTTAAAAAACTACCAAATAAAAATTAGACTATATATTGAGATTATAAGTGTGTCTTAAGTAAGTAAGTAAGTAATCTTACTGTATTCTTAAGTAAGATTTTGCTATTGTACTTTCCTTTTAGGTCTATGCATGTATGATGGTTTTCTTCTTGAGCAACATGATTGAGAACCAGTGTATGTCAACAGGTGCATTTGAGATAACTTTGAATGGTAGGTTCTGAATAGTTTGTATTTTGTGATGAATTTTAAATAATTTATAATGAACCTTAGGGTTTTTATTTCTCATAATATACACTAAGTTTGCCACTTAAACAACAATACCAGCAGTGTGATGACCCCGAATGTATAGCTCCAGAGAGCTCACAAACTCTTTTCTACATGCTTTACCCAGGAATCTTAAACAATACCTGCTCCCAAGCTGTTGATTACCTCAGCTTTTTGCAGTTCTTGTATACTCCAGTAAGCTTCTTCTCCACCATTTCACATTTATTTAATGGCGCCTTCGTTGTTCTACTCAGTTGCCCATATCAGAAGCCTAAGATAACTTACTCTCCATATCTAATGGATTACCAAGTATTCTTAAGTATGTATCTTCTGCATTTCTCTGAAATACACTTTTTTTTTTTAAGATTTATTTATTTTTTTATTTATACATACAAGCTGGGGTACAGGCCAGAGATGTGGGGCGGCAAGATGGTTCACCAGAGACAGAGCGGGTAGCAGAACAGGCAGATCAGAAATACACTGTTGAGGGGAGCAGCGGGTGAGGTAGGAGAGGTCTGCCGCACCATGTGGGATTCTCCCCGGCCGGGCGTTGAACTCGCGTCGCCGCTGCTGATAGCTCCACAGTGCAGCGCTTAACTGCTGTGCCACCAGGGAGGCCCTCTCTGAAATATACTTTTATTTATCTTTATCACCTCCATCTTAGTCCAGGCCACAGTTACCTTATTACCTTCTAATACATTCTCTGTATCAGAGTTTGGGAAACATGATCCAGGTACTAACAGTGTGATTTTGTACATTTTTTAATGGGTAAAATTATATTTTAATTTTGTGCCACACAGAAGAATATTTTGTGCCACATAGAAATTATATGAAATACAGTTTTGAGTTTCACTCATGTAATTTTATCTCTAGTTATTTAAGTATGTATATAATATCCTTGATTTTACCTCTTGGTCCATAATGCCTAAAATATTTACTTTCTGACTTCTTACAGAAAAATTTGCTGATACCTGCTTGAAACAGCAGAGTGGTTTTTTTAAAATGCATATTTCATTGTGTTGCTTCACTGCCTTAAATTCATTAAATGCCCTTACTTTGTTGTCAAGATAAAGATCAGAATATTTAACATGCCATATGTACCCCATATCCTCTAAATAAGGTTTTATTGGAAAACAGCCATGTTCATATAGTATGTTTTACCTGTTGTTGCTTTCAGACTGCAATGAGAGTTGAATAGGTTTAACAGACTATATCTTGCCTGAAAATGCTTAATATCTGTCCCTTTATAGTATGTTGACCCCGATCTAGTTCCTGCACACTTCTCCAGCCTCCCTTGTGCCACTCTTATATATTTCAGCTTTTTAATGTTAGTAAATACAGAGACTTCTTTGCAGCCTCTCTTGTGTCTCTTATAGCATCTTTTGGTTTCAATTCTTTATGCAGTTTTGATTTTGAAACTCTTAGTATAGTTCCTTTTGTATTTTTCCTACTAAATATAACTCTGTAAAAGTAAATAGCTTAATTCTTTGGCTCACTTTTTTATCCCCAGATGTGTACATAGCCAATAAATTCTTGTGGAATAAATGTCTACTAGAGAATCATCTTTAATTTTGTGGTGGGGTATTACCACTTATTTTATAGATGTACCTGTGTGGTCTAAGCTGGAATCTGGTCACCTTCCATCCATGCAACAGCTTGTTCAAATTCTTGACAATGAAATGAAGCTCAATGTGCATATGGATTCAATCCCACATCATCGATCATAGCCCCACCTATCAGCACTGAAAACTCTTTTGTAAGTAGTTTAAAAATTCAGTGTGTCTAACTGTCAGTTAATTCTTATCAAATATCAGCAAGATACTAGGTATTATATATATATTACTTACACTTGAGTTTCCAACTTGACATTTAAAAGATGAATATTTCCTTAAATTTATAAGTAATCAAGAGAGTTTGGACATGCCAGAATACAGTAATCTTGTATTAATTTTACCTCCAAGGCTTAATAATTGGAGCTGTAATTTTTTTAGCTGAATTCCTAATGAATTCTGAATTCCTATTCATAATTGACATATACTATGATATTTATATACATATCCACTCCTTAACTTCAAATAAGACTAGTTTCTAATATGCAAATTCTTTTAACATACTGAAGGTAGAAAATTTTATAAGCAAATGCATGTGTACACAGAGAGGTGAGTGTTAACTTTTGCTTAGCAGAGATGTTCTTAGTTGTTTCTCATCAATATGTTGATTTTATAAGAGCGAGTTTTGAAGTAAAATTCTTGAGTTTTGTTTTTTTTTGTATCTTTCAGACATTAAGGGATTTTTGCAAGAGCAGCGTGACTGACATTATGAAGGCCTGTACTGAAGACAGCAAGCTGTTAGTACAGACCAGATGCTTTCTGAGCAGGCTCGTTGTACCTCTTGTAAAACCTCAGTGCAAGACAGTTTTTCAGTGCTGGCACATTTTGGAAATCTGCACATTCGTGGAGTGCAATAATACTGTATAGCTTTTTTCCTTCCCCAGATCCACTCAGTTAATAAGTTTTTTTTTTTTTAAATGTAGATGTTACTACTTGTACTTTTTTTTCTCAGTCATATTTGGAAAAGTAGAAAATTGAGTTACAATTTAATTTAGTTTTGAAAGGTGTCTGTTGAATCTGTTGTGATTTTATATGAATTTTCCTTCTTTATAATTTAAAATTGATCTTTTGGGGAATGTAGCGGAGGTTCCCAAATACTTTATAAGAGTTTATCAGATATCTCTAATTTGGTCATGTTCAATTTATATTGTTTTCAGAATATTACAGATTGTGAACAGTACATTATACAAGATTATGGGGAGAATCCTATATCCAGAGTACTCTACCAATTTGTGTGTGTGTGTGCGCGTGTGTGTACGTGTATGTGTGTTTGTATGATTACCAGAGAACTACTAAAAGACCAACCGATTTTTAAAGCCTGTTGTGTAGTTCAAGTGTCTTGCCTTGACCAATCTAATGAGTTGATTAACTGGGCCTTTATACTTAACTCAATAAAAAACTAAGCAGATGTAAGTTAAATAAAAAGTTTGGATTTATTGCCCAGTGTACCTGTTAACATAATTAACAGTTGTCTGCCTAAGTTTTTGTTTTTGACTTGAAGATAATTTCATAAAGGACACATTTTAGATTCACACACAAATGGCAGGACATTTATCACTTCTAGGATAAGTGAAACCTCACTGAAGAAAGTTGACTTGAACCTCTAAAACTTTAATATTAGGTGAATGGAGATCTGCTATCAATTTAATTTCTCTAACATATCTCAGAGTTTTATTTGAGGTACAAAACTGAAAGTTTTTTATTCAGTGAATTTAATATCTTGCCAGAGTTCTAAATTTTTTTTAAAAATCTTGATAAATAATTTAACAGAATAGGACCATAAATTAGAAAAATAATCATATAGCAGCAATCACAGCATACTTAAGCTTCCATATAGAAGTGGTAGGTCTAGCTATGTTAGTAGAAGTAAAGGGATTTGAGGAAAAGTTATGAAGTAATCTAGCATTTCATTCACCAAGCGTTAGCACACCTTATACTTCATTTGTCACTGAACATTTGTTAAACGCACGTCTAGCAGTAATCATGATTGTGACAACCTCCCAGTGGAATGTTAACTGTAATCTCTAGCTGTCAAGGAGCTAGCCAAATAATTCACTGCAGAAATTTGATAAAGTGGTCTATCCTTTTAATTAAGACTGCAGAACTGCTAACTTTCATATAGTGAAAAGAATCAATACAACTTAAGCTTGAAATTAGAGGTTATTTATTTTTCGGGTATAATGGCATTTTGTTATTGACTTGGGCTTAAAATTCCACTGATTTGTAGCAGCCCCAAGTTCCCATCTTCTCTGTGTCGAACATACAGCTGCATGTATCTAGGGTCTTTCTTAAGCTGATGGATATTCTACTAGTCAATTTATCTTTTGACATTTAGACCTTCCAGTGGATGTCTCCATGTATATGACAGGTCACTGAAAAACAGAAGACTCAATTCTTACTTTTCATGTTTGCCTTAAGTGAATACTTCTCTTTAGGAGGAATATAGTTCTAAGTGGTTGAGACACTGAGGAAACTCAGGTATTGAGTTGAAACGCATTCCAATATTGTTTTCTTTTTGGCTATATTTTAATCTAGGGTTTAGTGGAATCTAGGGAAAAAAGTACTAGTGTGAAAAATGAAAATAAGAAAAAGGGAAAGTTAAAAGTACCTAAATTTCTAATATTTCAAATTTTATTAGTTGTTTACAAATTGGTGTGGCTGTAGTTTAGAAGTGTCTTTATACTGTATTAACTAGAACACCAAATACTTGACAGTAAGTGTGTTGTTGGATTTTTACCATAGTTGCTATTGTGGAAGAAATTGTTAGACTGATTAATTTAAAAAAAAAAAAGATTGGCAAAACATGACTTTATACCTCAGTATCAAGATATACAAGCTAAATATGCTTTCAGAATATAAGTGCATTCACTCATGGCACTAATAATAGCAGTAGATCAGCCTTTTCCACTGTCAAAATGTAATAGGATCCCAATGATACTGCTTTGTTATTTTGGTTATTAGATTAGAACCTTGATTGGTTGGCATTTTATCAGTCATAATTTTAAATAACTCCACTTGAAAAATAACATACATGATTTTAAAGCATAAGTTATTTGATGTTCAGGCATTTTAAAAAAGCTTGAGAGAAACGTGAGGAATTGAAAGTCTGGAGACTTAACCCCTGCAGCATTGTGAAGATAAACTTATTAAACTGATGGGAAAGGAATCACTCCTTTGTGGAGTTTTAAATGTGTGTTAGAGCACTTTATTTATAAAGTGATCACTATATTTATAAAATTTTATGTTGTAAGAATTATCATCAAATAATGTTTATTTTCTAATGATTTCTTATCCCTCTCCCCACCAGTGCTCACACTCCACATCAGTCTGGCAATCAAGTTTTACTGTCATGGACCTTAATCTATTTCTCTGGCCTGTGGTCCACTTGTGTTCTTCAGTGTTGCTCTTTTAGCAACCTGTGATGTATTTATGCTGGGGTGGAGCAGAAAGGAGTTGTTTACAGCATCCACATTTTTACCCTAACCTTCAGAATTGCTGAAATAGTTAAACTAAACATCCCCATATCTGGAGAGAGATAAAATGAGAGCTTTCCCTGTGTAGACAATTTAATAATCTCAGAAGAGAGACAAAATTCAGAGTTTCTAAAAATCCAGCTGGGCCTTTTGCTTAAGGCCCATTACTCCTTTTCCCTAGGTGTCATAAAAGTCAGCTCCGAACTGTATCATAAAGAAAAATATAAACTGGTCTTTATATAGTGGGAAGACTGTTACCCATTCTCTGTTAAGGCTTTGGAATGTAAAATGGTAATGTTAAACATTAGGGAAGTAAAAAAAAAAAATGAAAAATGAGGACTCTGCAAACTCACTATAGCAGTGATTTTAAAATTTAAGTGTGCCTAAGAGACATTGGGATGAATATCTGGATCCCATCCCTAGAGATTCTGATTCAGGTGGTCTGAGATGGGACCCCAAAACTTGCATTTCTGACAAGCATCCACATAATGATGAGTCCATCCGTGAACTACACGAAGCAGCACTACACCCCAGAGCAGAAGACAAGAGACTCTGACTGAACCTGGGAAAACGTAGCTCTTGGAACAGAAGATTTTGCACATTTGCTTCATGTTTATAGAATGACTTAAGAACAAGAATTCAGTAAAACGAGAACTTAAAAGAGGAGAGAAACAAGGTGAGAGAGAAATTATGGTTCTAAGGAAACAAAATGAGGACTTAGACTTTAAATGTATTTTAATACAACATTTGTTACCCTTTGCTGAATGGATGAATGCTTTAAAAAATACTAAATTGAATATAAAATAATTTGAGTTGTTAGATTTTCTCAGAGCAAAGTAAACAACATGCTTATATTTTATAGTGACAATTTTGATTTTCACATTGAAACAAGTTTTTTTAGTTAATACAGTTCTGAGTAGAAAAAATGAATACTTTATTGTAATGACCATACTAGAGCTCTTAAATCGCTAGAGACTTCCAATTTGAACACAAGTCCCCTGTTCCCCAAAGGAAAGAATTTGTTGGTTTATGTAACTGAAAACTGCTATGTAGAGTTGGCCTCGGGGATTCTAATGCAGTTATCTGAATTCTCCATCTAAGTTGGTCTCACTTTCTTGAGCCTCCATCACAATTGGGAAGATTGAGTGGTACTGGGGAGGATGGAGACGCGAGCACTGATAGAGCCGCTGAAAAGCACTCTGGTGCAACTTGGGTCATGTTCCTCATTGAATTCTGTTTCTCACATCTGTCTACTCTTGTCACCTGTTAACACTTTGCTCTATTGGCTTTACTCCTGCACCCCACCTCCTTCCAAAGAGGATTGTAATTTATGGCTTTGTGATTATAGATCACTCAAATCAAAGGCTTAGCTGTTTGGAAATTATCTGGAATAGAATGAACCAGAATCTGTTTGCTTAATGAAAGTGCTAGAATCTGGCCCATAGGTTGCTGCCAAAACTCCCTCAGGCCAATGACTGTGCTCATTTACTCTGTGTATTTGTAACTCTTACTAGAGAAAAAACAATTAACTCTCCTTGTTTATTGTTGTTACTCCTGAGTTGCTAAGAGCAGGTCTGTTTCTAAGATAGTGTGCTGATAACATGTTCCCCTAACCATTTTTAAAAACAGATTAGAAAATGTTGGTTTAGATTTTTTTTTAATCACCCATTGGATCTGGAGATAAGATTTTTTTTTAGGTATTAAAATATACATTTAAACAAGGTTACTTATAAATGTGGTTCTGCCAATAAAATTCTTTAATGCAACGATACCAGGATATATGGCGTTGTGAAAGATTTTGAGATCTGCTTCAGTATCCTAAAAAGACCAATAGGTTAAGTATTCTGCCCTTATTCTAGAGCTGTGGCAGTATTAAAACAAAGCCTGTACTCTTGGTGGAGTTTGGGAAATGAAGATTAAAAACCAAGAGGCATTTGTTAGAAATAATGTGGGAAGAGAAGAACCGGTAGCAAAGCAAATTTGGAAAATTAATCTCAACTTCATTTCCTTACTGTTCAGCTAAAGTGGAGTGGAAATTTTCAAATCAACTAACCTGAAAAAGAAATTGAAAGGGAGGGCACAAGACAACAGGAGCAGACAAGTTTATGGGACAAATACTTGCCCTAGCAAACTAAATTCAAGCAACAGATTGAGTCAGCCTACTTTTGTACCTGGGAAAACACCTGTCCCTAAAAGTGGATTTGTAAATTGTAGTTACCACCTCACCCTTTAATAAGAATTGCAAAGTCTATAGAGAGATTACCGGTTAACTCACTGAAAAATGGTATTAAAAAGCCTGTCTTCCTCTGAGCTGGATTTTGAATCATAGGTTCTCTAGAAGTTCTTGCAGTTTTAATTCAAAGAAGACTGCTCTTTCACTAAACCAAGGCTTCTCGCTGTTTCTGCTAAAGCATAGACCTGTCTGGGACCACCGTTTGATGTGACTCATTGTGATCAGTTTTGTCTCATTTTAAAATTCATATTAAAAATTTCATTTTACTTTAAATTGTTCATGCTGGTTCTAACACAAAAATTTTATTTTTAATAATCTTCAAGCAGAATTGATATTCCAGTAAACTATCCAGGGGCTGTGTAACCACTGTGCCATCTTAATCCTGTTGGGGAAGGTGTGAGTATATACACCATTTTAGGAAAAAGGTTATCCAAGTTAGAGTCATTTCCTTTAAACTTTTTTTTTTTTTTTTTAATAACCTGAGATGCAGCACCATGCTTAGGAATTAATGCAGCAGCTGAAGAGGCTGTGTTCCAGGAAATTTGTACATGGAAGGTGCACATTTGGAAAGATGAGAAACAAATACCAGTTTCAAAGTGGTATGTACTAAAAGCCTGATTGAATACCTGTGGGGTATCGGAAGAGTTGTCAGGGTTTTCCGCCTACCCCCTCAGTGATGGGCCTCTGCAGGCCTACGCGTGTGCCTGATGGTAGGCACCTGAAGAGGGGCATGGTGTAGTGTGGCATAGCACATAGCATGGCATGTGAGTGTGCGAGGCAGAAAGCAGGAGGGAAAAGAGCATGGCAGCAGCAGTGAGAGCACGTGGACGCCACCAAAGAGCCCTGAGAAGGTGAAGATTTGCTGGGGACTAGGAGGCTTGCTAGCCTCCTGGCTCCCTGGCCACCCTACCTGCCCTGCGCATGGCTGCCTCACCAGAAAAATGTAAGTGAAAGCCTGAAAAGCCACCGAGGACTCCACGACTCCTCCTTTAGACCCATCTGCGCAGCTCCATAGAGACGGTGCTTCCTGGTGTCTTCCGGCCCCAACAGTACCTTACAACGTAAACTAATGATGATGCTGAAAGCCTCAGAGTCTTAGGAAAGGCTGAACTGGCAGTCCTGTAAGTGTTGCTGAGGGATGGGTGGATGAATGGGTTTGATTATGGCAGTAGTTCTCAGGTAGGGGTTTTATTCTCATGGTACATTGCTGAGACATGGTGAGATGAGACATTTTTTTGCATGTTACAAGTGGGAGGGAGAGGGGCTTTGCTTCTGGCATCTACCAGTAAAGCTCAAAATGGTGCTAAAGATTCTGATATCGGGAAAATGAGGCCTTTTAAATTTAGGCAAAGGCTGTGCCCCAATTGCTTATCGCTTACTATATTGGTTCTGCACCCACACGCACATTTGCAAGACTACTCAGGTTTAGGGAACAACAACAACTTTGGGATTTATTTAACAAACAGGGAGAAGCAAAGAATTACTGAAGTCAACATATGGCCATTTACCTTACTTAAAGCAATGTCCAGTCCTTTAAGTCCCAGAAAAATAACAGGTGGCGTCTTCCCGCCACTGCTGAGGTGGAGCTCCTCTTCCAAACAATACGCCATGTTTCCAAAATGGCATCTTCCTCCTCCTGTAGACGCGCAACAATCAGACTGTAGGCCAGGTTCCAACTCAAGAGGACAACACAGAACACAACTGAAGATGCTCCCGGAACTGCCATGATGTCCCAGCACAGCACCAGGCCAACAACATTGCAAACAGCAACTATAGCAGCTAGATGGCCCAACAGACTGCACTCACGCATTTTAGGAAGGCGCCTGCTTCGGGCCTCTGTTTCCTCCTTTGGCTGCAGTAAAAACAAAACTGGGAGCAGTTTCCTTCGCTCGGCTACTTGCAAAGCCTCCAAAGTCGCTGGTCCCAAAGTCACTAAAGATTCCAAAAACGCTCAATCCGGACCTCTATATCCCAGCGGCTCAAAAACTTCTGGTGTCTGATTTCTCAATCTTGGCGGCTACATTTTCTGCCGCTGATTCCTCTATTCCTACATCATGACGACTCGCTTCCCCTTCTCCTTCAGTGCCTTTTATTTCTCATCAGACTCTCCACCCCAAACTGCAAGCTTAGCATTTTCCCTGGGGCTATTCAATCTCATCAGCAAACCCCCTCCAGGGTGCATGACCTCCACCGGACTTTGGACTCGGCCTGGTTACAATTCTACATGTCCAAGGCAGTTTTCAACAACAAATAGTAGTCTGCTTCAAAATGTCAGCAAGGCCACTTTTGAGAACCATGGGTGACAGTTAGGAATGTTGGAGAATGGTGATGTTTTTAGCCAAGGAGACTAGTCAACAGACACATACGTCATGCAGTGGCCTCTCCAGGTCCTTCATGGCAGTATCCCCTGGAATCTGGAGGTTATAAGCCTCCAGAGAGCAAACTGCTCCAGAGAGCAGTTCATTTCTGACCAAACCTGAAGGAACTTGCTGTCAGGAAAGCCTAGTGTGGTTTGAAAGGATATTTTTTGCCTCCCTGTAGTTTTTCCATATTGAATTTTAAAATTAACAGAGAAAGCTTTATCCCAACAATGAAAAAAAGTTTAAATTAGGTGACGAACATTTTTATTGGGAAGACTAAATATAACAAGCCAACAATCAGTAATGACTCTTACTAAACTCTCTGATTCGGAAAAAAAGGTCAGAGAACTTCAAGGACTTGAAGTTATTAGAGGACACCCCAGAGAACAGAAAGGGTTACGTGAAGAAGAGTCTTCATATTGTTTTCTAGGGAAGTTCCTGTGGATTTGTGTGGGAAAGTAAAGCTGTGATCAGAGGCAGCTTTGAAAGATACCACTTCAAAAGACTGAGTTTGTCATAGGGATACCCCCTCCCCCCAAAGCATTTGCATTATCGAGGTGATTTACATTCAGACCAGTAAAATTCAGAAATATCTCCCAACAATTAAAACCCATGTTAATTCCCTGGACTTGCACCTCCCTTTGACAGAGGCAGACAGTAGCTTTGGGGTTTGCACTGGAGGCTAAACAAAACAACTTGAAAGTCAGTCCTATTCTTGGAACTTTCCAATTTCAGAATAGCTTTTCCATTTAGCTTTTTAAAAACTCATTCTGTGGTGGTTTCTATGTGCTAATGTTACTGACCTGAGGTTTTCCTTGAGGTTCTGGCCCTTGTAAAAAATTTGACAAGAAGGCGAGGCAGGTTAAATCCAGACAAGGTTTTATTAGGTTTTTGCTCAAGTGCAAGAGAGCCAGCACTGGAGGGGAGGTCTTCAGACTGGCTCCCCTTGGGGAGCTGGGAAAAAGTTTTTAAGGGATTTGTTTATAGGGTGGGGTAAAGAGGAGCACTGTCAGTATGTTTTGGGCTGGACTGCATGGCATGGACTGTTGGGTTACATGCTACTTCGTGCATCATGTCTCATATCTCCAGCCAGGGGTGTGTTAGCATGCTGAGTCCTCGATCACTTGAGGTCAGGTTCTTTTACTTCTGTTATCCCCCCTTTTCAGGAAATTGTGTAGTTATCAGGAAATTGTGTAGTTAAAAACAGCCATTTCTCAAAATCTGGCACATTTTGTCAGAATATGGCACCAATTTGTAGGGACATGGTTATTTGTAAATCTGGTAAGATATGTCAAGATGTTAGGTAGCTCCTGCTAGCTGTGGTAATACCCTCCTGTCAGCTCTTGATTTAGTTCACCTAGGCTATCTTACTAGGAGCGATGGAGAGAACAATTTTGAAAATATATAGTGTATTTCCTGCATTTAAGGACCTTATAGCAAAAGATACAACCTCATAAAAATGTTAAACACAGCAACATAGGAAAAAAAAAGCCCAGGTAAAAGAAGTCTTTAACAAGAGGGTAATAGGAACATCAAGGATGAGGCATGGCTCTAAACCCCTGTAGGTGGAATTTTTAAAAATGGGGGAGGGTAGAGATGCAGAAAGAACAGTATTTTAGACATGAGAAAGCTCAGGGGCACAGGGGCTTGTGATCATTCCTGTAGAAGAGGACTGGGCCATAGAGCATCATGGGAGCGGGAGGAGGGGGAAGTGATACAGTGGTAAGTAGGCTGGAAAGATGGATGAGCACTGAGAGCTGAGAGATTGAGCTCCATTTGTGTGATAGCCATGGAAGGGTTTGTGCAGATGAGCAATGGGAGCACATCTAGGTTTTAGGAGGTAATTCTGGTAGTAGTAAGGAAGTGTGGGTGGGTGTAAGGGTGGGTGGGAATGGAGGAAGGCAGAAGAGATGAGACTGTCAAGGGAGCTAACAAAAACTTTTCTGTCATTCTCACAGCAACATCTTTGACTTTGGAGATATGTGTGTGTATATATGTGTGTGTGTATATATATATATATATAATATACACAATAGTCTACTCAGTTTTTTATATATATAGATAAGTATGTGTATATATATCTAGCTAGCTAGCTAGCTATAGCTATGTAGCTATAGATATCAGCTTTTGTGGTTACAATACCTTTGTATTCTGCAGCTTCCTTTCACTTTAGGTTTCAGTGTTAAGCTGAAACTTAAGGCTTCCATACATAAATCTACAATCTCATGTTTACAATTTAACTCTTAGCCCTTGGGTATCATTTAAATTCCTCTTGGTATCTATTTTCTGCTTATTGACTAAGGAAGGCTCTCTTCTTGCCCTGAGAGAACAAAATTCACTGTAATTAAAGTACCTACTGATTTCACTTGATTATTCTTATTTTTCTGAATAGTCATTATTGCCCTCTATGGCCCAGTCTAGTATATAATCTTGACTTTAATCTTCAGGGACAATTCATAATATGTCTTGTGAATATAGATTTAATATCAGTTTGATATTAATTTGAGAGATTAATTTTTCTTGTTAATTTCAAAGAAAACTGTATGGTGGAAATTAAACCGATGCCCCCTGTGGTCTGAATGACAACCTCCATGTCAATGCAAGTATGGGTGGGAGCTAGAAGTCTTACTGAAATTTTTTTTTCCAGAGATATTTATTTATGCATACAAGCTGGGGTACAGGCCAGAGGCGGGGGATGGTGAGAGGATTCACCAGAGACAGAGTGGGGCAGAACAGGCAGATCGACAGAAACACACTGCTGAGGGGAGCAGGGGGCGAGGCAGGAGAGGTCTGCCATGCCACATGGGATTCTCCTCTGCTGGGTGTCGAACTCGCGTCGCTGCCGAGAGTTCCACAGTGCAGCGCTGAACCACTGCGCCACCAGGGAGGCCCCTTGCTGAAATCTGGAGTCTTGCTAGGCGTATGCTGGCCTGCCTGCTACATCTGGGATCCTCACTTCCACCTCAGTCAAGATGTCATAATGCACTTGTTTTCTTTGAGAGAATATTAGGCAGTGGGGCCTCCCTGGTGGCGCAGCGGTTAAGCGCTGCACTGTGGAGCTGTCGGCAGCAGCCATGAGAGTTCGATGCCCAGCCGGGGAGATTCCCACATGGTGTGGCAGACCTCTCCTGCCTCGCCCGCTGCTCCCCTCAGCAATGTATTTCTGATCTGCCTATTCTTCTCCCCACTCTGTCTCTGGTGAACCCTCTCGCCACCCCACACCTCTGGCCTGTACCCCAGCTTCTATGTATTTTATAAATAAATAAATTAAAAAAAAAAGAATATTAGGCAGTGATTAAAGATTTTTTAAGGATCCCTCACAATGGGATTGTGACTTGTTGCAGATGTGGGCTTATACCTGATGGCACAAAAGTCAAAAAACCTTGCCACACCAGCTTTTGAAAAAGGTCACCTGTTTTGAGGTCACTTGGCCTGAGACTGGAGGCAAGACTCAAATCAGAACCCCAAGGTTGGAGCTTTGGGCAGTTCTTACAGAGTTGAAGAGCAAATATAGAAAATGCAAGTTGGTAGAGTCTGACTGGTCACTTTCTGCTAAATTACAGTGTAATTTGAGTTTGGGTCCAGAACACCCCTTCCTTCTGAATGTTGTCCATTTAACCACAGATCAGCCATCTAAGTTCCATCTACCATGGCTATTTTTGGTCTAGGCAATGAGTGGTCACCTCAAGGACACAGACTCTCTTCTGGCCTGCACTCTGAAACACAAACTTGTCAACTTAAGAAAATCCAAATTGTTTTTTCCTTGTTTAAAATAGAGGTATTTTTGGCCTATTGTTGTAAGCCCACCCTGCTGCTCTTGCAAGATAAGCAGAAATATCCTTTCTCCATAAATTTCTGAAAATCATTTAGTTAAAAGATAAAGTGTGTGATACAGGACTCATGCTTCTGACCATGTGGGGTAGTTGGGACCCAACTAACCCTAACTACAAATAGATGAAATGAGTGAAATAACTGCATTCAGAAACTGGACAACGGGGACTGCGTGACCTTGATCTCCACGAGGAAAGAAAATAGCAAGAAATTACAAATATTGGTCCAGGTTTCTCTTTTGGAAGCTGTATTAGTCAGCTATGACTGCCATATAAAATACCAGACTAGATGAGTTAAATAAAAAATTTATGTTCTTGCAGTTCTAGAGGCTAGAAGCCCGAAGTCAAAGTGCTATGAGGTTTGGTTTCCAGTAAAAACCTCTCTTCCTTGTTGTATCCCATCTTTCTCCCTGTGTCCTCACATGACCTTCTGTGTGCATATGTGGGGCAGGGGAGAGCGCACTGTGTCTTACTACGAAGACCCAAGACCTATAGGATTAGCACCTCACCTTTATGACCTCAACTTCACCACCTTGAAGGCTCTGTCTCCCAATATAGTCACATTGAAGGTTAGTTAGGACATCAACATGAGTTTCAGGGGAACATGATTCAGTCCATAAGTGAGACACTTCCCAGACCTAGGTGCAGAAAGGAAGATCTCAACAGCACAGTCATCTCAGTAAGTTGAGGAGGCAGATTGGAGTTCCAGGAGATGATTAGAATTTGTAAAGCAAGCAACTGTAGAGGAGGGAACTAGGTAAAGGCCTTGAGAATTCTCCATAGGTATTTCCTTGTGTAAAACCCTATAAAGCTGGACAAAGAATGGACAGTTGTAAGCTGAACAATTCCCAAAACTCAAAAGGGCTGGGAAGCATTCATTTTCTAAATTGCCAGAATGGGGAGTTAATCAGTAGAGTCCAGATAAGTCACATCTTGGCAGTAGGGCTGAACTAGCACAGAGTAAAGACTACCCTAAATTCACACCTATAAACTTAAAAACAAGCCTTGAAAGTTTCAATGTGATCCAAAAGTTAACTGTCTCACAGAATAGTCTTATACCCTTTGAAGAACAAAATTCAACAGTCCCAAAGTACCTTTTGCAATGTTGACCCAATAAAAAATTACTATACATGCAAAGTAGTAGGAAAATATGAACCATAACCAGGAGAAAAGCAGTAAATAGAAACCCCACAGAAATGACTAAGACAGTGGGATTGGCAAGGTTTAAAGTTTTCATACATATTCAATAATTATGTGTGTGTGTGTGTGTGTGTGTGTGTGTGTGTGTGTATGCACACAAATACTTAAAGAGGACAATGTCAAGTGGTGATATTAAACAAGAAACAAATCAAACTTCTAGCAATGAAACAATACAATATTTAGATGACTAATTCACTGGAGAATCTTAACACTGATGAAAATATGAATGTGAATATACAGCAAAAGAAACTGGAAATTATGGAAAACAAAAATGATTGAAAACATCAACACAGCTTCTAGACCTGGGGAACTATATTATGAAAAATCGCTTTGAGTAAATAGTGTAATAAGGGAACAGGGAGAAGAAAAATATTTGAAAAGTAATAGTGAAAAATGTTCCAAAAATTTTGCCTTAGTTTTATTGAGATATAATTCATGTTATACAATTCACTCAAAGTATAAAATTTGATGATTTTTGACATGATCGGAGGCTTATATAGCAATCACCACAGCCTAATTTTTGGAACTATTTTTTCCTCCCTAAACGAACCGTTCCAGTCACCGTAGTCAATTTTATTTTATTTATTATTTTTTTAAATATATATTTTTATTGTTATTTATGTCTTTTACATTTTGTATTCCCCTTGGGTAGCCCACCACCAGTTCACCCGTGATCTATCTCCATGGTCCCTTGTGTTCTATTCCATTTTGTGCCCTTGTCCTCCCCTCCCCCTGCCCCACACCCCACCTGCTGAGTGTCTCACTCCTATTTGGTTTCCTTATAGTCCTGTTATAAGTGAAACCATTCGATATTTTTCTTTTTCTTGCAGGCTTATTTCACTGAGTATGATCCCCTCTAATTCCATCCATGTCTCTGCAAATTGCATGTATTTATCTTCTTTGAATGCTAAATAGTATTCCATTGTGTATATGTACCACATCTTCTTGATCCAATCATCTATTTTTGGGCATCTGGGTTCTTCCATACCTTTGCTATTGTGACCAGTGCCGCATTGAACATACGGGTGCATGTATCCTTTCAGATTAGTGTTTTTGTGTCCTTTGGGTAAATTCCCAAAAGTGGTATTGCTGGGTCGTATGGACGCTCCATGTTTAGCGTAGTCAATTTTAGAAAGCTCTCATCATCTGAAAGAAAGCCATGCCTTATAGCTGTCACCTTATTCTTCCATCCGCTCAACCCTAACCAACTACTATTTTATGTTCTGTCTCTATGGATTTGACTAATGTGGAAATTTCATATAAACTGCCAAGAACTTTACATAATTGATATATGGTATTTCATATATCATACCATAGACTCATATGTGATCATGTAATATGTGGTATTTTATGAATAGTTTCACTTAATATTTTCAAAGTTCATTTATGTTGAGGCATAGTCAGCATTTCATTTCTTTTTATTACTTTTTATTATATTCTTTTTATTACTTTTTATTACTATAGGATATATCAACTTTTCATTTCATCAGCAAATAGACATTTGGTTTGTTTCCTTTTGGCTATTAAGAATAACGCTGCCCTAATTATTTGTGTACAGTTTCTTAATTCTTTTTTTTTGGGGGGGGTATGGAAATGTGTTTTCAGTTGTCTTGTGTATGTACTTTGGAGTGGATTTACTGGGTCATGTGCTAACACTAGGTTTAATATTTTGAGAAAATCAGTCAAGACTCTGTTCCAAAATGATTATCATTTCCCATTCCCACTAGCAGTATATGAGTATTCCAATTTTTCTATATTCTCACGAACGTTTGTTATTTTATCCAATTTTTGATCACAGTCACCTTAGTGGAAGGGTATAAAATCAATACACATGAATCAGTTGCTTTCCTATTACAAGCAATGAGATAGAATAGGAAGAATGAAGGATGTGATACCATTTACAATTGCAACAGAAAAAAAACTAAGTACCTAGGAGTAAACTTAACAAAAGAAGTACACAAAGAAAGTACAGTATAAGACATTGTTAAAAGACATAGAAGAAGACACAAAGAAATGGAAAAAGATTCCCTGCTCATGGATTTGTCAAAATGATAATCCTACTCAAAGCAATACACAGATTCAACACAATTCCAATAAAAGTATTAAGGGCATTTTTCAAAGACCTGGAGTAAACACTACTAAAATTTATATGGAATCGCAAGAGACCCCAAAGAGCAAAAGCACTCTTGACAAAGAAGAAAGAATGGAAGTATCACAATTCCAGGCCTCAAATTATATTGTAAAGCCATAATAATTAAGCCAGTCTGGTACTGGAACAAAAACAGACACACAGACCAATGGAATAGAATAGAGAGCCCAAAAGTAAACTCATATGGGCAGTTAATCTGTGACTAAGGACTCAACAACATACACTGGAACAAGGACAGCCTTTTCAATAAATGGTGTTGGGGAAACTGGGCAGCTGCATGCAAAAGAATTAAACTAGACCATGATCTCATGCCATACACCAAAATCAATTCAAAATGGACAAAGACTTGAATTTAAAACCTGAAACCATAAAATACATAGAAGAAAGTGAAGGCAAAACATTTCATGACAAACTTTAGTGATGCCTTTAGGGATTCATCCCCAACAGTGGGGAAAAAAGAAAAAAGGGAACATAAACAGCTGGAACTACATCAAACTAAAAATCTTCTGTGCAGCGAAAGAACCTAGAACTAAAACAAAAAGACACCCAACTAAGTGGGAGGAAATACTTGCACACCATACATCTGCCAAAGGACTGATATCAAAGATATATAAAGAACTCATACAACTCTACAAAAGCAAAACATGTTAATCCTACTAAAAAATGAGGAAAAGAACTTAATACATACTTCTCCAAAGAAGACATTCAAGTGACTAATAGACACATTGAAAAAATGTTTACAATCATTTATTATTAGAGATATATAAACCAAGACCACTATTAAATAGCATCTAACAACTGTGAGAATGCCCATATAGAAAAGACCAGAAACAACAAGTGCTAGGAAGAATGTGGAGAAAAAGGAACGCTTTTTTGTTGCCAATGGGAATTCAAACAGGTCCAGCCCTTGTTAACGCGTATGTGAAAGAAGTATGGAAGCCTTGTGAAGTATGGAAGTGTCTCAAAACATTAAACATGGATCTGCCATTTGACCCAGTAATTCCACTCCTAGTCATCTACCCAAAATATTCAAAGACACTAATTTGAAAGAAAACTTGCCCTTCCATGTTTATTGCAGTGTTAAATTATACTAAATTTTACTAAAGTTAAATTATAAAAATGACTGAAGTGCCCCCAAACAGGTAAATGTATCAAGAAGATTTGGTATATGTATACATGGACTATTACTCAGCTATCAAAAAAGATAAACTCATGACATTTGTGGCAACATGGACGAAGCTTGAAGGGGTAATGGTAAGTGAAATAAGTCAGAAGGAGATAGATAAATATTGGATGGTTTCACTAATGTGTGGAATATAAAGTAACTAAACTAAGAGTCAGATAAAGACAAACTTAAAAAGTAACCTTTAATAGCTGACCTCAGAACTGAAGTACCAAGATGGCAGAAGGTGTGGGAGGGGGAAGAAAGCAAATAAAGAGGGAAGAAAGCATAATGGTCTATGGTGGTTGAGTATGGGTGAGCTGGTGGTTGCTGCACTATGATGGTCATACCTGATGGGAATATCCAAATATTACCTCAATTAAAATAAATAAAATTAAAAAAATAAAAATAAAATAATAAAAAATAAAATTAAGCTAATAAAGTAATTCCCCCCTAGAATAATAATAAACTTTAGAACCAGAGTAAAATAATGGGACGAGGTTAAATAGTTTCAAGTTACCAGAAATCTGGAGGCCAGTAATTGGCAGAGTTTCTTATCTCATTTATTTAAACTTTTAACTCAAGCAAGTTTATACTTAGGTTGCCATTTGTGACTTCAGGCTTAACACAAACGACTCCATATTGGGCCTGTTTCTTTTACTATATTGACCAAAAACTTTGGGGTTCTACCATCTGCCACATAAACACAAAGCATATTCTCAGTCCAAAAGAACTTTAATAGGATTAGTTATAATAGCATAATAGTTTTCCAATAAAACACCCAAAGCTACTGAACCCTTTGTGGGTAAATGTCCAGTCAAACAGGGTTGACCCAAAGTGGGTCTGCGGAGACCTGAAAACTTGCCACAAACCAGAGGCACCTTGGGGTAGGGAACCATAGGAATGGTACTCAAGGAGAAAAACCAAAATACAAATCCTCAGAAAGACTGCCATTGTCCCTCTCCCCATGTTCCCCTCGCCCATGTGTCTTTTCCATCTCCCCAAGTCCCTGGTGCAGTTTAAACTCAAGAAGCAAGTGTGTACTTTTTCTTCACATATGTCTCTGCTCCATGTGTATCCCTCTCCTGTGTCTCTTCCAAGTTCTCTCCAAGTTCTTTTTTTGTCTTCACCTGACTGCTCAGCTCCGCCCCTGATTAGGTGGTGGCAGGGAACACGGAACTTCCCATTTTTATCGAGATTCCTTGTTAACAAAAGTATTAACATCCAATATTATAATACTAAAGACATGCTTTAACTTAAATCTTTTAATAATTTTGAACTAATTTTCCTTAACCCAAAACTATCCTAGATAGTGATTTCTAAAAAATTGGGGGATAGTTTTCATTACATTAAAACCAATTATATATGAATTAATTCTATAAACCAATTATATATGAATTAATTGTAATATTACCATCCAGAGGCAAAAGACACAAGCACAGATCACAAAAGCAAAACCACTTAAATTTTCATTTTAAATTTGGGCCATGTGTACTACCATGTTTCTCGTAAGTTCAGATTGAGTGGAACCTCTGCCCCCACATTCTTCCTCTTAACCCCCAGTGTGGACTACCATTTGCCTTCTTTACTTCATCCTTACTTCTTCATTCCTCCTACTCTGCCTATATTTTCTTCTTGTAATACTTCTCTAAATCCTCATTCTCTGCTGTTGTTTGCTTCTTGTCCTTTCCCCACACTTTATCATTCCTTCATTTTTTTTTTCCTTCCAAACTGGGACACCATTCCTTCTATTGTCCCTCTTCCTTGCAATAAGCACAATGATACTTCCTTAAAGACCTACTTCTCTTATTTTCTCTCCATGTCCCTTCTCTGTCTCTCATAACTCCTGTCATGTATTTTCTCCTTTTTTCTCTTGCATTTTAAATTCCAAAAGCTATCTATTTCTATTGGGAAGTACACCCATCTAAGGAACCTTCCTCTTTATATATGGAGTAATCTGCCCAATGAAAGGCACATTAATCATGTGAGAATTTTCTGGAACATCTAGATCCATGCCTGTGTAAGTACTGTAAGCTTGAATAATCCTTTCAAGAAACTCAAAGGGGTCTTCATTGGCCTTTTGCTGGCACTTAGCAAAACTTTGGCTTAAGTATTCCTTGGAACAGTCCTACTGATAAGCACTTCTTATACTATTTTAGCCTTTCCATTCCATCATCATTGGTGTCCCATTAGATCCTATCTTTGGAACAAATTTTTCTGGTGGCAGGGTTTCTCACTCCTCCTTGTGGGGATGATGAGCCTCTTTACTAACCTTCCCTAAAGCCATTCTATGATCATATGAATTTAATGGCATATGTAACATGGATTTTATGTTCACCCAGGTAGGCCAGTGAGAGGCAAAAATAAGTGCTAACAAATTAATTGTACTTTTAAGATCCCATCAGTATGGAGGGAGAGAATTTCTCCAATTCAGGAGGTCCCTGGTGGAGAAGGAAGTCTATGACCAGTGATTTCTGGCAGATTGCCCATGTTTGTTTAATCCACCCACTGGGAATTGGTGAAGTGGGAATTTTACTAGCCCAGGGTAGTTCCTTTGGCTAAATTGTATGTCCTGTCTGGTATGAGGAAAAGTCATTCTGTTGGAGGAACAGTATGTCCTGAATGAACTCCACCCACTGATGTTTCATGGACTCCATCCCCACTTCTAAGCCTAAGTGATCTCAGATGCTGAGGATTATAATTCCATCATGCCATGAATCTGCCATAACTCTTGACTTCCCTGAGTGAAGGGTTAATGGGAACTAAGGATGGAATTAAGTAGCCATGCTTATTATTAAACTTGACATATGTAGGCTTGTACTTTTAGTTTTTCCTGCTTTCAGTGTGCACCCAGGCTCTCAGCTCAGACATTACTGGTCGGACATATTGACCAACTAATCTCTCTCTGTTTTCTCCCTCTTCTCATTTCCTGTGTAAATAAACCTGTTATTAGCTGTTCTCTGAGAGCCTGCTTTTTAGTCTTGTCTTGGGTTCTTAATCATGCTGGTGAGGACTCACACCCAGGCCACCCCATTTTCTCTTGAAATTGCCCTATAACAATGAGAGAGAGAGAGAGAGAGAGAGAGAGAGAGAGAGAGAGAGAAATTGGTTAGCACATGGCCAGATGATGTCCTACTAGCAACTCTGTTTGAGATCAGTATGCAAGTGTTAAGTGTATGAAAAAGAGGTGCCTAGGGACCCCAAACTGTTAAAGGGTGCATGCTCTAAAAGGGGCCCATTCATCTGCCACACAAAGGCAAAGGAAATATACTCTTAGTGTGAAAGATCTTTAATAGAATTAGTGTGCATAGAGAAGAGATGAAAAGATATCCACAATAAAGGTTTCCCAATTAAACTTCATAATTACCAATTCCCTCTCACATGTCTCCCATTCATGTAACTTGGCCATGTATCTCTTCCAAGTGTCTCTCATCTCTGTCTTCCATGTGTCTCCTCCAAGTCTCCTTCCCATCAGCACCAGGGTGCAAGTTGGGCCACAGAAGTAAAAGAAAGGCCTGCTTGTATTTCGTAGGGGCCACTCAGCTCTGCTCCTAGTTCCCACTTCCTCCCCAGATCAGGAAGTCTAGTCCATGGGGCTTTTGTCCAAAATGACTGTGTAAATGGGAGCAGGGAAAATGATGCCCATTTAATGCTTTGCAGTACGCCTTCTCTTTTCATGGAGATGCAGTCTATCATTCTACAACTGCATGAGCTGGAGCCAGAAAAGCAAGAGCATGACGTCTGCTTGTCTTCAGTTTTTTTAGGTCAAGATGGCAGACCTGTTCCAACCCTCATTCCAGATAGTCTGTGCAGGAACTCCGTGGGTGGGACCAGAAAGCTTCATCTTTTACCATCAAGTTGGTTATGAATGCCACCCACTGAATCGAAGTTTGTTCTTCTCTATTCCTCTTACAGTATGTGTTGTCTTTCAAGAATACATTAAATAATGGAATTACCATGATATATGCCTTATTTTGAAGTTAAATCTACATACCCTTTGTGTTTTCTGACACAATTATAGAAAAATACAGTGCATTTCTGTCAAAAAATTTTATTATTATCAAAGTATAACTTTGCTTCTGAATATGTCACCATCCCAAATGTCATTTAAATCCAGCTCTTAAAACAATTTACCTTCTAAAATCTTTTGATTGATATATTCATTCCTTTAAAATATATAAATTTACAAATAAAAATGGAGGTATTGGGTTGTTGGAAAAGTCATGAGGTATTTTTTTCTTAAAAAGCAGAAAAAATACATCATGACTTTTCTGATAGCCCGATATTAATAGTTTCACAAGATACTTGTTTCTAGTTTATTAACAAATAATGTGCATTGAATTAATTTGGTTTAATTTGTAGTTCTCTAGTTGTTATACTTTCTACAACTTTCTCATATGAGTATAAATTGTTTTCTTCCCATTTTTCAAAATTCTTATTGGCAATGACTATTTCTCCTGCTTGAAATTCTTCTTTCAAAACACACCTACACACAAACACAGACAGAAAAGAAGTATAGGACTGAAAAGAAATGTCACAATATCAAACATGTTTAACTTCTGGTGATTGGATTATGAGTGCTCTTAAAATCTTTATTCTTTATATTTTTCTGTGATCTTCCATATTCTCTATAATGAGTTGGTATGCCTTTTGTTAGTAGAAAGAGCTGCCAAAACATGTACTTTCAAATCGTTTGCTCATGTATTGTATGAGATTTGCAAAGACTAACACACTGAACATGTCTTTTCAATCTTGGCAGGGCTTTGCTGAATATACTTTCTCCTGCTAGTAGTCTCTAGTTAGCCAGGGCTTATTCTGTATTTAGTGTGTACTCAGGATCCACAAGGTAGTATATAATGACGTACAAAACCAGATTGCGATTAAGGTAAAGTTTTATTGTTATTGGTTTTTTTGTTTGTTTGTTTAATATTTTTTGAAAGATTTATTTAGTTTTGCATACAAGTTGGAGTACAGGCCAGAGGTGTGGGGCGGCGAAAGGGTTCATCAGAGACAGAGTGGGGAGCAGAGCAGGCGTATCGATGGAAATACACTGCTGAGGGGCGCAGTGGGAAAGGCAGGAGAGGTCTGCCGCACCATGTGGGAATCTCCCCGGCTGGGTGTCAAACTCATGGTGCCGCTGTCAACAGCTCCACAGCGCAGCGCTTAACCGCTGCGCCACCAGGAGGGCCTGTTTTATTGTGACTGTTACATGTTATGCTATACTGAATTATTTTTTTTCAGTGTTAAACTGATACATATCAATAATATTTCTATTTCGCTTAATAAAAAGCAAAAGTTCACTCATCAATGAAAAGGAAAAGGCATAAATACAATGAGAGACAACTAGCATTAACCAAGATGTGAGTCTAAGAACCTCTTTTTGCAGTGAAGATTACCAAGAGTGAAAACGAAAAAAAAAAAGAAAAATTCTCAGTATTAACACAATTCTCAGTATTAACACAATTTGTATTAACTAAAAAGCTAGCTAAAAGTAACAACAAAGAAGGTGGTGAATCAATTACTACCAAGAACCCTGCCCAGTACTCAGCTTTCCCCATGCCCAAATGCTCATTTCCTTTCCATTGTTCCTTATGCTTTTACAGCTGGCTCTTAGGAAAACAGTATGGGTCAGTACTCCCCACTAGTGGTGAATGGTGGCTAGGCTGACCCCCTCTCACTCACATGAACATCACCTTTGGAAAGCAGTACAAGGAATGGCTCAACACTGCATTTCTCCTTCTCCCAAAGAAAAGGGAACTACGATGGCCAGGGCATTCAGAAGAGGTAGGATGGGGTTGTTATGGATGTCTTTAAGGTTCTCTACCTCCAACTCTCAATTTTGCTTTCTCCCTAAAGCAATTTTATCATTGAGCAGAAGATACTGTGTTGGGCTGTTGTTGCGGATCCAGCAACATTCCCTCCTCTTTCCCTGTATCAACGGGAACTATGTAAATTCTGTGTTCCTTCCCCAGTGGTACCTGCCTGATTCCCCACTGAGAGGCCCCTGCTGAGGCCTGAGTCCCCATCCTTGTCGGCTTGTCACTTATTGCTGGCAGGAGGCAGTAAACATAGATAGCACTTTCTAGGTATTCCTGCACCCTGCTTCACAAGGGTGTTGTCGTCAGAGCTTCCTGAGATCCTCTCATTCTGAAGTTCCTGAGAGACAGCCTGGGATTTCTTGACTTTCACTTCTCCAGTCTTTGGGATGGGTTTGAAAGCATCTAATTCTTTCCTGCTTTCTGTTTTCCTGATAGAACTCTGGTTGATGTCAATCTTTTTGCTGATTTGCTAATTCTCTAGTGTTGCAAAAGTGAGTTGATTACTCTCCATACCAAGAATGGAAACCAGTGACAACTTAGGATGTGTTCCAAACTTACAGAAAGCATATATCTTTGCATTTCCTCATCACTTTGTGCACTTTAAATTAAATCTTGTATACCTTTTCTGCCCCAAACTCAACAAAACAACATTAGCACCATCATTCTTAAATATTTTCATTTATTTTAGCTATTATTGCTGTTATTGTATCTTGTTTTACACCAGAATTATGACAAAGGGCAATTAGTTTTAGAGAAAGTGAAGAAAGGTAGGAAGGTTGCTTTAGTTTTTCCCAAATATTACTGGAGGGAAAATTCATACATCCTTCAAGTTTATGAAATAATTGTCGAATCTTTATTAAACTGGCCAGTAGAAGAAGGTCGTCCTCGCTCAGGTACCAGAGAACTGGAATCTCCTCAGGATGTGGCAGCTTTTTAGCAAAGAGAAAGAGAAGGGAAGTTCAGGGTCCAGTAGTAGAAATTGTGACTGCAGAACCCAGGAGATGGAGTAAGTGAGTGGAAGCACTGATTGGGGGTTGGACCCCCTCTTGACTCTAGTTATCTGTGAACAGGGGCTGTGGTATAACTCTAATCTGGATGAGGAATGAGCTGAAATGCTTAGAGACCTAAGAGACTAGGCCAGATCAGACTAAACAGAATTTAGATACTTATAAATGTTTACAATTCATTCATTCAAGTAGTTTAACCAGCACAGACTGAAAGGAACACAAAGATGCTGCAAACACTCTCCCTTTGCCGGCAAGGACCCAGTCGGGGAGAGCATGGTGAGTGCTAGCCTGGGGCTGGGCAAGCAGTCTTCCTCTGAGAATGCAGCACCTGAGCTGGGTTTTCAGGGAGGACAGGGTGACTAAAACTCCTTTCCTTCTTCCAAAACCAGCTCCTCTCTCCAGGAGATCATTGCACATTAACTTCTCCAATACCCTGCCTAGATCTCACATCCCAGGCCCCGCACTTCCTCACAGCCTTTGCAGAATCAAGGCTGTCTCCTTGCAGCTGCAAGAAGGTAAACAGATCTGTTAGGACAGTCTTGCTTGAGGTATTTCCAGTCTGTGCTTCAGGACCAGCTTAGGAAGAGTATTTAGCCTCAGCAGGACTGGCTAAATTCAAGTTGAACTGTTAGTGGGCAGGCTGAGGGGCACCAGGTAACTTCAGCCCTTAAAGTCTCCAGCAATTGAAAGCAATTATGTGGCTTTTTTGGAATGGCTGCATGTTTTACTATTTGGATCCTAAATTTGGATTAATAGCAAAACACTTATATGACATTCTCAAAAGCCTGGACTTTGTCTTGGATTCCAGAATGTCAAAGAGACTTTGATGAAATAAAGGAAAGGCTGATTTCAGTACCAATGTTAGGGTTACCAGACCTCAGGAAGCCATTCACACTGTGTGCATGAGAGACAGGGAATGCACCTGGGAATGCCAATCCAATTGTTAGGACCAGAAATGCAGCCCATTGCATATCTGTCCAAGCAATAAGGCTACCCCACTGAGGGATGGCCTCCATGTCAGCATATGGTAGCTACCACTTATGACCTACTACGTGAGGTAGAGAAATTGACCTAAGGTCAGCCCATCACTGTGTATGAGTCACATCAGGTTTTTTAGCAGAAAGGTAGATTTTGGTTAACTGCCAGGCAAATGGGGAAATATCAAACAAGTATATTAGAGAATCCTAATTTTAAGTTGCAAATTGCTGTTCCTTAAATCCAGCTACACTGCTTCCAAGCAATGTAGAAGGATTTGATGATGAAAAGTTAATCCATAACTGTTTGGAAACCATTGAAAGTATGTATCAGACAACCAGATTTGATTGACCAGCCTCTGCCAGATCTAGAGTGGGAACTATTTACAGATGGCAGCAGGTCCACGGAACAAGGCCATTGATGTGCAGGATACGCAGTGGTGATACTTCAGAACACCATAGAAGCCAAGGCCCTTCCAGCAGGAATATCAGCATGGAAGGCTGAGCCCTGGAAGTCTCTAAAGGTAAGAGGGCCAAGGTATTTACTGATTTGAAATACGCTTTTATGATCCTCCACATTCATGGGGCCATTTGGAAAGAGAGGGGACTCCTGACAGCCATCAACGAAGATGTTAAGCACCCACTAATCTTGACCTTGTTGAATGCAGTAGCTTTACCATCGACCATCACAGTGATGTATTGTCTTGGCCACCAAATGAATGGGTCTGAAGTTGCAAAAGGCAACAGAGCAGCTGACTATGTAGCTAAGGCTGCTGCGTGTTCTGCTCTCCAGGGTGCACTCATTCCTCACATGGACCTAACCTGCTATGTTTCTGAATATACTGAACAAGATGAGGAGAGAGCCAGTGATGGGGATTTACTAATTTTGACCCCAGCTCTACTTGGGATGATACTCCTCCCAGAGGCCCTAGTGCATCTAGTGTTGAAACATCTACATGAGGGATCCCATTATGAGAGGTGACTTATTAGAGTCTGTGTGCCCATATTTAAAGGGTCCATATTTGCACAGAATAGCTCAACAAATCACCCAAGGTCACTAAATATGTGTCAAGAATAACCTCAAGACTGACTCATACCCTAAAGCCACTGGGGTTCAATATCGAGGTAATTATCCTTTTGAGGACTGGCAAGTAGACTTTACTCAAATGTCTAGAACCACTGCAAATATAAATATCTACTTGTTTTTTGTGAACACCTTCATAGGATGGCTGGCAGTGTTCCCCACCAAGACAGAAAAAGCTTCAGTGGTTGCTAAACAGCTGTTAAAGGAGATAATGCCTCGCTTTGGACTGCCCAACTCTAGTCAGAGTGATAATGGGCCTGCATTTATCTCTGAAGTCACTCAGACAGTAAATAATCCTTTACAGATTAGTTGGAAATTACATGCTGCATGGAGACCACAATCTTCTGGACAAACTGAAAAAATGAACGATGCCCTGAAGACTTTGGCGAAACCGTGCCAAGAAAAACACCTGTGTTGGGATCAGATATTGTCCATTGTTCTCCTTCAGATAAGAGTGGCACCTAGAGGTGGGCTACAATTAAATGCCTTTGAAATTGTGTTTGGGAGACCCTTTCAAGTCTCAGTTTTGAATGTTACACCGGAAATAGAACAAGATTGCAGGATCAAACAATATGTAAAACATATCCAGGAGGTTCTGGCAGTAACTAACAACTTTGCATACTCTAGGATCTCCATGCCTCCAGATGAACCATTGCATCCTTTCAGACCTGGAGATTAAGACTTATTCAAGACCTGGCACAGTGGAGATGCCCAAGCCCAACTGTCAGAGAAATGGTCGGATCAGCTTGACATTTTACTAACAACTCACATGTCTTTAAGACTTGCAGGCATAAAGCCCTGGGTACACCATTTCAGAGTTAAGAAACCCAGAAGGTGCTGACCCAGAAACAAACACCCACTGGCCTTGTGTACCCGTTGAGGACCTGAGATACTTGTTCAAGGAAAAAAAAAAGTTAAATGATTTTCTCCCTGTTCTTTCAGCTACTGTAGCAGGATACCCCAGGATTCACTTCCTGGAAAACCCTGAAATCATGAATGTGGTAGTTGCTCTAACTAAATATTTTTCTTTCAAAGTTTAAGGCATGTGAAATGGCATCTGGACCCATGCAACCTCTTCTGGCAACACTCTATTTTTAAATAACCTAGTATTAATTACATGGAAAGACTTTGCCTTGATTTTGGCATTTTTTAACTTTTGATTTTTTCAACTTTGTTTTTTTTTGCCTTTTTTGCGGGGGGCGGGGAAGGCTCTAAGGGTGAACTGCAGCAATAGAAAATATTCGATGTGGGATAAATGATAACTGAGAGAACTGTGTCTATATGTTGTATGTTTGTTTGTCTTCCCCTTGTGTCTAGTTGTCTTGCTTTCTAGAGGTGGTAAAACTGGTATAGATGGTGCCCATAGGCATTTTGAGCTAGGAGAGATAATGGAAACTGGTACAAGTACTTCCAGGAGACATAATCTGGGATTTCTTTTGATTAAGAGAAAATAATTTGTAATTTAATGGATAATAGGAACTAATTGGTAATCTAAGTTGTTGCTTTGAAATATGTGCTTGTAAGGTTGTATTTTCATTTCACTCTCCAATGGGAGTTTGGAGAATTTAAGGTGGTTTTTCTTTTTGTCTTTTTTTTTTTTTTTAAAGGAAGGACTCCAGTTATAAGACCAAAATAAAAGGTTATGGTTTGACTGTCAACATTGCACTACTGACATTAACTGAACTTTGATAGAAACTGAATGGATTTTTTTTTTTTGCTGTTTTTGTTTTCTAAAACTTATGACAAAACTTCCTAGAAATCTAAATTGAAGGAAAGACTTGGTAGCCTTTCATCTGACTGATCAGAGGGAATTTTATGGAACCTCAGTAGAGCTCCACTCCATAAAATTTCTCTGATTCATTATGGGGAAGACATTAGATACATTTGACTTATTTGATGTTTACCTGGTAAATTGGAAGTAGAAAGGAAGCACTGTCTCTTCGGAAAATGTTTAAATTTGTTATATACATAGAAACTAACATTAGTGTTCTTAAATTTATACAAAACATTTTAGCTGTCTGGTATGTAAATTGCATCAATTTAGATTTTTGTTCTATAATATTGTTATAATGTTGAACAAACTTCCTTATCTATTATGGTATCAGATTTAATTTTGGTTATTTCAAAGTTTGACATCTGTAAAAATTGTTTCTGAAGAGATTAGTGGGAGAAAGATCTCAACTCATTCCAATTGATGGAACTTGAGAGTGAGAATTTCCTACAAAGAACTGAATGGACTATTGGAAATAAACATGAGTTTTGATAACTCGTTCTTTACAGGTTACTTTTGGTATTGTTTTCTCGTGACTCAAGGAAAATTTTCTTATTTTGACTAACCAGGATCTCTCAGCAATGTTATATTTTTGTAAGCAGAACTAAATTGTATTTGTATTTTCTCTCTCCTTGATGCCATCATGATATGAAAAAAATAGTAATTTTTATTTCTCATTGCAATGGTCTATTTTTGCATAATTTCAACAGGGAATTTTGTCTCTTGGACTAGAGAATTGGAAACATGTCACTTTGATTGAAATTCTTTCAGAAGTTGAATTTGAGCTAAACCGAGAAAAGGATTACATACGACTTCTTTTGTTGGTTTCAGAACTCCAACAAAGGTAGAGAATCTTGCCTCCACTGACAGGACTGGAAAACCCCAGGAGAGAGAGCCCTGTGAGAAGAGAAGAGGAAATTCTAGGTGGAGTCTGATAAGACTGGACCTTGATCCTGAAGCCTGCACAGACTGGAATCGAGTGCTCACTCAAATCACATGTGGAGTATCCCAACAAAGCCAACTAAATTGCTGCTTAATTATTCTGTCCTGTGACTTTATGCAAAAACAGGTAAAATGGGTTGGAAACAGTTTTAATTTGCAATAGTATTTGGTTCTGCTATTGGATGGAATTGGGATGAAGGTGGAGAGAAGGGGATTTTAAACATGTAAAAGCAATTTTAAGATTCATCTTGGGTTTTCTCTTTTTCCGAGTTTTTTTCTTTCGATATTACTTGCCATTTTGTTTGACTATTGCCTCTCTCTCTCTCTCTCTCTACACACACACACACACACACACACACACACACACACACACACATTTATTTATGTATTTATTTTTTCCTTTTGCCTTGGACTGATCAACTGTTTTCCAGAAATGGAGGACTTTGCACACTGGCCATCAATAGACAATGCCTAGTGACAGACGGTTCCATTTTCAATGCTGGAAAGGACTGCTATCTGAGGCTGCACCGCAGCACCCACGTTTGACCTTCATCGCCATAGAAATGGTGGCAAAATCTGAAAGGGGGAAATCATTGGAGGAACAGTATGTTCTGAATGGACTCCACCCACTGATGTTTTATAGACTCCTACCCCACCTCCATGCCAATGAGATCCCTGGTGCTGAGGACTCCAAATGCCATCATGCCATGAGTGTGCCTTGATTCTTGACTTCCTGAAGGAGGGAGAAGTTACAGGGAACTAAGGGTGGAGAAGAGCAGCCATGCTTGGTATAAAACAGAACACATAGGGGCCTGGAACAGGAGTTTGGTTTTGTCTGCCTTCAGTATGCACCCAGCATCCCAGCTCAGAAAGCTAAGGGCTTTCTGTTCTAGCATAGAGAAAAAGAAATAAACATAAATCCTAAAACTAAACCCAAAGTAGCACCACTCAATCATAGAGTAAATACTCAGTACATGATAATTGGATTCAACTCTGAAATAAAAGGAATTAGAAGCAATTAATAAGGTTGTCTTAATTCCATATAAAACTTTTTTTATTGCATTCTAAAATTTTTAGTGGACAGTACATTGCATACAAGTATATTCTAGAAGTAATAGCACCAAAAACATTGTTATTCTTATTCTAGATGCTTTAAACTGTTTTTAAAAATGTACCTACCTTCACTTTGCTTCCGACACTGATTCTTGCCTGTTGGCCCATTGCTAGAAAAGTAATTGAAATCTTGTCTTGTTCTAAGATTCGAACTCCAACATAATGGTTCAAAGCCAGAAAGACAGGCTTAAATGAAACAAAGGGTAAGGAAGCGACAGAACTTGACCAATTCCAAGCCCTTATTCTGTTGCCAGCTTGATCTGAATATTGACCTCCCAAGATATTGATGTATACCCTGGTCAGAAAGGAAATTAGAAATTACAAATAGTAACATTAGAATTCAACCCGGACATAAGCCCTGCGACTTGTTAACCATGGAGAGTATCAATTTAAGCTAACCAATAATACATGACTGAATTCTTTATTAATTTAAAGTACTGGGTACAATTCAAGACCTAATGATAAAAAAAAGTGGGTCCATATGACGAAACTAGTACGGTAAAGGGGTATGGAAAATTGTGTGCTGGGAAGAAAGAAGAGAAAGCAAGGGAGATTTAGTTTGAAAAGGAGATGCAGGTGAGCGGGCTATGCTTAAAAATAGGGAGAAGACCAGGGCTTCGATTTTTCCCATGTTAAAATGAAGACTAATGGGTGTGAATTCTGGAGAAGGCAAATTGATCTCAATACAAGAGTGCTTTCTTCTAATAGTATTCAGCAGCTAGGAGCCTCTCAATAGGGGCTGGATGAGCACGAGACGCCCAGGAAAGATTTCTGACATCTCTGTACTGGAGAGCACTGTGACAGAGCAGAAGATAGAACTCAGACAACCCAATCTCTCATTATTGCTAGTGCCACAGTTTACTACATTACATAAAAAGTTAGCCTTGCACAACCTGCAATTTGTGGCCCTGACGATTGTTATTTAACTATCTCCTTCTATTATCTCACCTCTTCCAACTTGGATCACCATCCACTTCTTAAGGAGAAAGAATAGGTACAGTTCTGGGTATTTAGAAAGTTGGATTAATTTTACAAATTTTTACCAAAAAAATTACAATTTTACATTTTTTTAAAGCATTCAATGAATTTTCTCTGAGGGGTCTCTGCAGTATGATAACTGGCATCTTATTTCCCTAGTATTGATTAGAAGGACTAATTTAATAGCAAAGCACAAATAAAAACTTGAGTTGCATCTTATTGCACCTGTGAAGGGTTGATTTAGTTTTATCTTCAAATGTGGGTAAAATAATATTTGGTTAAAATTATCTAGATAAACTAGTTATTTAGAAAAATAAACATTCTTTGAGTTTATACATATATTATGTAGTGACAAGGATTCAGGGTGTGCTTTCAAATAACTTCACTCTCCCCAAAAGGCAACTAGGAGAGGATATAAGAGAACTAAAGAGTCATGTTAGAGGGTCCAGGAGTTCAGTTGGTGGGTCAGGGGACTTCACAGGCAAGGGAAAAGTCCTGGAAGTCAATGAATATCTGATAACAATTAAAATAGTGTCCACCCAATGTCATACAGATTTACTAATTAACCCTGAAGAATAAGTAGAAAGTTCTCCAATATACATGATAGTAAGTGATTAACCACTGCTTTGGAGTAAAAAAGCAAATAGCTCTCTGTGTCCTATTTTTCTCATGACTGGAAAAGTTTCCAAACTTTGTCAAGTATTGAGAGAGTTTCTCCAAATGAGATTATTATACTTGTAAACATTTAAAGGGAGAGAATAACTGTCTGAAATAGTTCAAAAAGTTCAAATTGTATTTGAAACTACAGCCCAAATTTCACTTTCTTAGGTTAAGTGAAATAATATTAAGTAATAGAGTCTACAAATTTGTACATCAAAATGAGATCATGATCTTAATTTCGCTAAAGATTTTATTTCTTTGTAATTATTGATTGTGACTATAGGAAAATTGATAGGAATATGTCTAAAATTGTTACCGGAACCAAGCTGTCTTAGCAGTGGGAGCCTGCAGGAGTGGTGGGGCCTCTTACCCCACTGCTCCAGAGCAGTTGTGGCAGTTGCTCCTGCCCAGTAGCTGCCATTTTGAATGGACCAATCAGGTGCTAGGAGCTGATGGGTAGGTCCAATCAGCTCCAGGATGGAAAATGGTCCAGTCAGACTTGTGGATGGTACTCTGGGAGAGTATATAAGCCAGGATTGGAGGGACCTAAGGAAGGAGGAGAAAGAGAAGAACAGATTGGGGGCAGGGGGAGGGAGAGAAGAACCAAAAAAAGAGGAACGGGGTAAAAGAGAAGAACAGGAGAAGATGACGACGACAACACCAGCCCCTAGGAGAAGAAAGACGACAGTTCCAGACTCTGAAGAGAGAAGAAAGAAGTCCGTTCCTGGCCTCCGAGGAAGAAAGAAGAAAAGAAGCACCAGCAGCCGCCCTCCGAGGAGGAAGAGAAGCCGAAGGACTCTGCAGAGACTGGGTCTCCTGTCCTGTCTCTGACATAGCCTGAAAGGACCCCCAGGGGCCCTGGGCCTGGTGTCTCAGAGACCTGTTTGTTGGTCTAACCCAGCACATCCCAAGGAGCTACCATCCCCGATGCATTCTGGGTGAGGTGGCCACCACTTGAGGCTGCAGTGAGCTCTCTGTTTCCCCCGTTTGTAAAATAAACCCCATGTTTGCCGTTATTGTTCCTGTAGCCTTAAGTCTCCTGCAATTGTGCGCGCGGGTGAGACCCAAAGACTGACCTGTCCTCTCATTAGGCACTGTCCTTTGTTGTATTTGGCCTTTTGGCCTTTTGGGGCTTTTTGGTGGCTCTCTCTCAGAGCCTGGGCATTTGTGACCCGTCTGCCCCGATTTCAGTTGGCAACCACCACAGGATGGAACACCCCGTCTGCCCGATTTCAAAATAACACAGTATAGTACTATCTACTGGAAAAATATTTCTATAAATGTCATACTGTGTTATACTGTCACATTTATAGAAATAATCTTTATAGAAATAATCTTTAGGAAGACCATATAATTTACTTAATTTTTTTTCTATATTGAAATTTATAGTTCATATTTTCTTACCGTTTGTAGAAAAATTATGACATCATTTTTATCACAGAATTCCAAAACCAATATGGCAGCAGGAGGACTCTAGAAGCTTACCAGACATTTCCATTGGGATGATAGCAGGAACTTCTGCCAGAAGAATTCAGCACTGCAAGGATGGCAGGGTTAGTGGGTGTGTCTTCTTGGATAACACAAGTGAAACCATTTATCTTGTTGGGTACTCGGATGATAGCTAGATTTCCTGATGGGTAGCTGAGATTAGATAAGGTCATCTGAGTTATTCTAATGGTCTTTGTCTATTCCAGCACTACATTTGATTTATGAGGGAGTGCTTTGAAACTATAAAGTATTTTGAAAGTGGGAGATATTATTACAGAAGGATTTTATGCTTTTTTATGTGGCTCAAAATATATTTACAAAACACAAAAATCCTCTAAAAATACTAGCAAATGGAACCTAGCAACATGCGAAAAAGATTATACAGTCATGATGAAATGGAGTTTATCCCAGGAGTGCAAGTTTGGTTTAAGATCTGAAAAATCAATTAATGAAATATAATGTATGTAGTGCCAGCAGGAAAATGGCACTAGGCAGGTTCTTGATGATGAGCAGACAGGTATAAATGAGCCCTGGAGCCCTCGGTGGCTTTTTATGGCCTTTTATTATCTAAACTCTTACAACTATGGCAACTATACACAAGGTGGCGGGGCCCGGGGGTGGGGGGGGCACCGGGTACCATCTACTTGTGACCGGGGGGCCAAAAAGCTAGGGTCTCCCTGGCCTCCTGCAAATCTTCAGCTTCTCTGGGTCCCTTCCTGCAGCGTGCTCTTGCTGCTGCCCTCTGTGTGTGACTTCTTCTCTCTCTCTCTCTCTTTCTCTCTCTCTCAAAATCTCTCTCTGCTCATGTGCACACTACACCACACTAACTGCTACTTTGTAGCCACTCTAACGGATACTCTAAGCCACAACCAGCAGGCTTTGCTACTCTGTGATGCAAGACCCATCCCCAAGGGGGGGAGGGTGCAGAAAAGACTGAGAGCACTTCAGCCTACCCTACAGTAATGTATTAATAGAATAAACAGGAAAACACACACACACACACACACACACACACACACACACACACACACACACACTAAGAACATCTCAATAGACACCGAAAAAGCATTTGAAAAACCACGGCACCTTTCATGATAAGACTCAGGGAACCACCACAACCTGATAAACAAAAAATCCACACTTAAAATCATACTTAATGGTGAAAGGTGGTTGCTTTTCCCCTAAGATAGCAACAAAAAGCTCTCCAGTCTCATCATTTCCGTTCAAAATTGTACTGGATGTTCTGGTTTCATGGGTGAACCCATGAAATTTTATGAAAAGAAATGAAATGGAGGGACTGAAAATATCTCTATTTACAGATGGCATGCTCTTGTATAGAGAAAATCCTAAGCAATTCAATCACAGTGGATATATTAAAATTGAAAAATGAGTGTAGCAGTGTTACCGGAACCAAGCTGCCTTAGCAGTGGGAGCCTGCAGGAGTGGTGGGGCCTCCTACCCCGCTGCTCCAGAGCAGTTGTGGCAGTTGCTCCTGTCCAGTAACTGCCATTTTGAACGGACCAATCAGGTGCTAGGAGCTGAGAGGTCAGTCCTATCAGCTCCAGGATTGAAAAATGGTCCAACCAGACTTGTGGATGGTACTCTGAGAGAGGATATAAGCCAGGATTGGAGGGACCTGAAGGAAGGAAGGGGGAAAAGAGAACAAGAGAAGATGATGACGACAACACCAGCCCCCAGGAGAAGAAAGACGACTGTTCCAGACTCCGAAGAGAGAACAAAGAAGTCCGTTCCTGGCCTCTGAGGAAGAAAGAAGAAAAGAAGCATCCAGCAGCCACCCTCCAAGGAAGAAGAGAAGCTGAAGGACTCTGCAGAGAGTGGGTCTCTGGTCCTGTCTCTGACATAGCCTGAAAGGAGCACCAGAGGCCCTGGTCCTGGTGTCTCAGAGACCTGTTTGTTGGTCTAACCCAACACCTCACAAAGAGATACCATCCCTGATGTGTTCTGGGTGAGGTGGCCGCCAGTTAAGGATGCAGTAAGCTCTCTGCTTCCCCCATTTGTAAAATAAACCCCATGTTTGTTGTTCCTGTAGCCTGAAGTCTCTTGCAATTTTGCGCATGGTGAGAACCCATGGACAGTGACCTGTCCTCTCATCACGCACTGTCCTTTGTTGTATTTGGCCTTTTGGCTTTTGGGGGCTTTTTGGTGGCTCTGTCTCAGAGCCTGGGCATTTGTGCCCTGTCCGCCCCTGTTTCAGCAGTGTTATGGGTTACAAGATCAATATATGAACATAAAATGCATTTACATATACTTGCAGTGGAAATTCTGAACATGAAATTATGAAAAATAAAGCAATTTAGTGTGTCATAAAAAAATAAAATATACTGAGCATAACTGTCTGTCAACACTCAATCTTACCAATGCTGGTCAGAAGTCCAGAGAGATAGGAATAAACTCTAGACTAATTCTGAATTATTTTGAAAATCAGCCACAGATTTCAAGAGAATTAAGAAGAATTAAAGTCAGGACATGAAATGATAACTAATAACAAAAGTTGGAGAGGTTATTTAAATTTATTGATATAATTAAAATAAAATTTATACTCTTTCCCATTGGGTGTAGGAAACTAACACTTCACTATACTTCCAATGCCATGAAAGTAATTTTTCTAGTTTGTTTTGGGGTTTGACTAAACAATTAGGAAATTGATTAAAAAATGACTTTTTCATGTAAGGTAAAGCTCTCATTTCACAAAAAAAAAGGGCTCTCAATATACATATTTTTAACCTTCCATGAGATATTAAATGAACTTTATGTTAAAATATCAAATAGCCTAGCTAGCCATCAGGCAGAAATTCAAGTAATCGATAACTTAGTGGTCCATAAAATGGATACTAAATATTTGTATTAAAAAATAACATGCTGCCCATGGATGTGTAAACTTGTACAGATTTCTGTGAGGGAAGGACAAAACCAATCAAAGCAATTAAAATGTCCATAATTTCTTAGCTAGAATTTCTATCTCTAGGTATTGAATTTAAGGAAATAAATGAAAGCATGTAAAGCAAAGAATGCAAAAAGCTGTTCAGTTAGCTGTTGTATATAGTATATAGCAAACAAAAATGTAAAACTATCTTTGTTCAATAAGGTGCAGACTTCATTAGATGAATTATAGTACATCCCTATAAATTAAATATTTATATGATTCAAAAAATGGTGTTTAATTCTTACATTTATTGCATATTTTATACTCAAACATTATTATATAAAATTATTACATAAATTTAGCAAGCTATAAAATATGAATAACAAGCTGAAGAACTGACTTTTAAAGGATATGTATAAACGCAAAGAAAAAGATAAGGTAAGATACATTAAAAGATATGAACATCTTTTTTCTGGGTGGCGGGGTATGGGGTAATTTTTTTTTCTTGGTTATTTTTATTTTTCTGAAAAGATAAAGTTAATAAAAATAACTTGTTGAAAGGATACAATATTTGTGTTGTCCCATCTGGAAATGAAGTTAGAAACTTGCTCCCATTTTTGTAGTGCTTCTCTAAGAGCTCATTCTTCATGATCTATACACCATAGAAAATAAAAGGACATTTAACTGCTTCAGATACACATATCAAATATGACAACAAAGGAAACCCTTTACTTGCTAAACAGTGAGACAAAACATTTCTTAATTAAAATTTTGGTACTGCTTCAGAGAAAGAGCAATCTTTTGGAATTATTAAAGATCGTCCCTACTTACATGTGGTCATCCAATTTTCCCAGCACCATTTGTTGAACAAACTGTCCTTGTTCCACGGCATATTCTTTGCACCTTTATCAAAGATTAATTGTCCATATATATGTAGATTGATTTCTGGGTCCTCTATTCGATTCCATTGATTTTTGTGTCTGTTTTTGTTCCAGTACCATGCAGTTTTAATTATTATGGCTTTGTAGTATAGTTTGAAGTCTGGGAGGGTGATGCCTCCATTCTCCTTTTTGGTCAGGAGAGCTTTGGCTATTTGAGTTTTTTGGTGATCCCATATGAACTTCATCAGTATTCGTTCTATCGCTTTGAAGAATGTCATTGAGATTTTTATTGGAATAGCATTGAATATGTAAATTGCTTTTGGTATTATGGCAATTTTGATAATGTTAATTCATCCAATCCATGAGCACGGGATTTCTTTCCATTAGGAATATAGGGGAACCAAATAACAAAGAGACATTCAGTGTGTGGAGGGGGGATGAAGATAAGGGGATGAGGATAAGGATACAAGGGACTATGGTGATGGTTCATGGGTGAACCGGTGGTGGGTAACCTATGAGGAATACACAATAATGTAAAAGATATAAATAATAATAATAAAAAAGATTGTCCCTACCTAACCTATGAAGATAAGTCGATAAAACTTTTCCACCAGAACTCCCATATTACATATCTGTTCGAAGGATTTGTTTGTTGTTTTTACTTTATATACATATTACTATAAAAAAAAACAAGACAAAAAGCAACCTTATTGCAATGTGAATATTCTAGATCTTGACTTTGTCAAAATTCATAAAACTATACATCTAAAAAAACTGAACTTTACTATATATAAATTATACTAAATAAACCTGACTCTAAACTCCTGCTGAAGTTCATTTTGGCAAAATATTAGTGGAGGATGGGAGGATGAAGAAACACATACAGGGAGGTATAATAATATCTCCAAATTTAACTATTTTACATGCAACATTCAATAGGGAAATGAACACTGTATCTAGCAATATTTTATAATAAACTAAAGATTCAATTTAATTCTACTTATTCCTAATCTTGAACTGTAATAAAATGGATTAAGAAACTCTAGGGCTAAGCAGTAAAGCAATCTAAATTTGCATATAAATGTCATTTATTTTGGAAGATATTATAGATTTCACTAAAAAATTATGAAATGTGAAATATATTCAGATTAATGTTAAAATGCTATTTTCTTATTTTTTTATTTATTTTTTAAGATATATTTTTTATTTATATCTTTTACATTATTGTGTATTCCCCATAAAGTTCCCACCACCAATTTACTGGTGAACCATCACCATAGTCCCTTGTGCTCAGATCCCCTTTCCTCCCCCTCCCTCACAGAATGTCTCTTATTTATGGTTGCCTGCTAGTTTTGTTTTTTGTAAATTATTGCTATTGTTGTTATTTTTTCCTCCCGATCCTTTATTTGGTTCCCCTACATTCCTCCTATAAGTGAAATCATTTGACATTTTTCTTTTTCACTGAACATTAGCTCTTCCAGCTCCATCCACGTTCCAGCAAATGTCATGATTTATCTTTTTTGATTGCTGAATAGTATTCCACTGTGTACATATACCACATCTTCTTGATCCAGTCATTTATTTTGGGACTTGGATTGTTTTCATATATTACCTATAAATAGTGCTGCAATAAACATAGAGCCCTGAACCCCTAAAATACTATTTTCTTAAGTAAATAACTATGTTATCACCATCCAGGTCATGAAGTTAAACAATGCTAATAAACCCTGTATATCCATCCCAAAGTCAATATCCTTTTCTTCTTCACATAACCAATAATCTGATTTTTATAGTAATTTCCTTGCCTTTCTTTGCACTTGCATTTCTAAACAACATAATTTAACTGAACTAACATTACTATATGTTTTCTATTTGTACTCTATTATTTGTCTTCTTTTCCCTTATCCTTTCCTGTCTTCTTGGGAGTATTTAAATTAAGTCATTTTAATTTCTGTTCTACCTTTACTAGTTTGAAGTTGTACTCTTTGCTTCTATTATTTTTCTGACCACCCTAGAAATTTCAGCAAGCAAACTTACATTATCAGTCTGAAGTTAAACATTGTACTTTCCCTTCTGCCAATCCAGTCCAGCCTGCAGTTGCTGGGGACCCATGTCCAGCCCTTCTACAAGACCCCCTGAATTGTCAAACTCAACCCCATTCAGGGGTGTTGGGTGCAGTGTGCCTCTGGCTTCACTGATGCTAGCCCCAGCTGTGGTTCCTAGGAGCCCTCTAGCCCACAAGCCTGTCCTGACCTGAATGCATGCTGGTCTAGGCAGGGGCCAGACTTTTCCCTTTTGTATCTGGCTCCAGGATCATAAATGGGCCAATCAGGTTCAAGCTCTCCAGCTGCCAGTCAAGGGCTTGAGCTAATTATACAGAATGAAAAGAAAGGGAGATGATTGGTACTAATCAGACCAACCAGATGCTTAGGATTGAAAAATGGTCCAATGAGGATCGTAGGTTGGGTGATCCTGAAGGGGATATAAAGCAGAACAAGAGTCAGCTTGACTTCATTCAGCAGCCAGTCTCTGAAGAAAGGCACATTCAGCAGATAAACTCATGGGATTTAGCAGAGCTCCATGGAGAGCTTTGAGAGCTGTCCACCACCTCTGGTTCTCCAGCACTTTCTCCTGGTGCTGTTGAGTCTATCGCTGTCTGGTTTGGCATCTGGTGCTGTCCAGTCCATCCTTTAGACTGTGGCTATGGGCTGTTGCAATGTCACCTCAGTAGCCCCAACTGTGAGCACCTCCAGCTGCCACAGTGAGTTGTACCCTGGCCCCTGCTGACCAGTGTGCCACCAGCTCCAGTCCCTCATTGACAGGACAGGACCAGCTGACATGAGTAGTTTTTGTTTGGACTACTGGACTAAGTGAACGCTCTCTGGGGTGAGACAGCTGGCCACTTGTGGCCTTAGAAACTCCTTTTCCTTTTCCTTTTCCTCTTGTTTGTTAAATAAACCCCATTATTGTTGGATCCTGAGCCTGAGTGGAGCATTGCAATTGAACACACAAATGAGAACCGTACACAGTGACTTGTCCCCCTTCACCTTCTCCTCCCTCCACCCCCCACCTTGGCACTATCTTTGGCTCTGTTTTAGCACTATTTTAATTTTATTTTCATATTATACTCTCTCTTTCTATTTGTCCCATGGTAAATATATACACTTTCTTTCAGGTTATTAGTTTTAGTTGGATCTAATCTGCTTTTAACTCTCATCTTTTAATATTTTAATTTTGTTTGTTCTTTTTTCATTTCTATAAGTTTATTCTTTTTTTTCTTTTCAAACCTGCTATGTGATTGTGTAGTTTTCTGTTTCCTCTATATATCTACTCTGAACTTTTATTTTCACAAACATGGTTAGATTATTTCAATTTCCAAAGTTTTTGCAGGTGTTTTCTTACTAGATATCCTCTAGGATTTCAATTCTGGTGTTTTCCTGGTGTTTTTTTATTATTTTCATGTGTGTTGGTAATTGAATTTGAAAGAAAATTTGTAGTAGTTTGAGGATTGGATAAATAATCTTTTTCCAGACAGGGTTAATTCCAGTGGGTATTTAATTTGTTGCCACCCCTTAAATTCTATATCACCCAAGAGAAACAAACCTGGTCTCAGTAATTTAATTTCTGAAGAATTATACTATATATAACTAAATTTATATTCAGAGATATTCAAATCAATGTTAGTTAGGATAGCATAAAAATTGTTAATAACTTGTATGTCTGATAACAGGACTGGCTACATATATAAATTATATGAAAAGCCTCAGAGGTATTAGAGCTATAAACTATAGAACATCATGCAAAGTATTTTTTATAATCAAGTTAAAAAATATTAAGTTGAAAAAGAAATAAATATTACATATATAATTGTAAGTATGTTAACAAAAAGCTATGCTTAAAAAAAGTCTGAAAGAGTACTAATAGCTTTCAATGACCATAAAATGTTCTGTATCTGTGCTGTACTATGATAACCATAGTACTGCACTACTATATAGCACTTGAAATGTGGCTAGTGTGACTGAAGAATTACTGTTACTATAAAATTTCAAATTTAATTTAAATTACTTTTAATTTAGATAGCTGTATGTAGTGATTGCTACTATATGGGCCAAAGCACATCTAGAAAATATTAATGACTTGGGGGAAGTGGTTGAGACTTTGAGCATTTTCCGTCTTTTAATAGTTTTTGAAGGGTTCCAAATGTTCCTTATGTACAACTATCACATTTTTAACTACGAAGGCTTTAATAAAACTAACCCATGTACAGAATTGTTATAAAGTCAAGTACAAGTTAAAAGGCCAAGTTACAATTCTTTTTGACAAATATTAAGGTTGTCCTATAACTAAGCTGTTATATTCAACATGACAGTTTTTATAATTTTAATTTAAAATAACTTTTTAGAAGTGTCAAGTAAAAAATTAATTATAGGCTTATTACCTTTCCACATGCTACTCTAGAATCACAACAAATAATGGAGATGTTTCTTTTTTCTAGTTGAAAATCAAGTAGTGTGTCATCAACTATCTGTTCTTCCGGAATATTCAGAGAGTGTTGATAAGTAATTGTTTTAAAGTGCTTTGAATCAACTGAGGAAGGAATCACATAAAAATACATATAAGTCTAAGAATTTCCAAAACATCTTTCCGAAATGAAATTCAAATTCTATTACAAATTATTTGATTTGTCAGACACTTTCTAATAAAATAAAATTGAAAGCCTTCATTAAATTGAGGGCTTTCTTTTATTAAAAACTTAGACTAAGCCTTTGTTAAAAGAAGGAAAAAATAATGATTTTTATTAGATGGAATTTTCTGCCCTTAGGTTTAGTAGAAATTAGGGATTTAGTTTAAAAAAAAAACACAAAAAATTATGTCTCTCTAAGTATGTTTTCATGTTTTCAATAGCTAGCTCTGAGTGGTAGAGGAGGAAACTGGCGCTCAGAAAGATTAAGTAGTTTACCCCATATCAGTTTATAAGGAGAAAAGCAAGGATATAAATCCAGTGCTCCTGATTCTGAAATCAGTTCTCCTTCCTCTGTACCAAGACTGCAGCTATACTGGCCAGCTCAATGACACGAACAACATATGGAGAAAATAATCTGATTTTCTGAGATAGACTTTCCATGTCCCAGTTTGAAAATAGAATGGAATGTGTACTTAACAAAACAGACAATCAACTTAAAAGCTCTTTGCAGCTCTGAAAGTGTTCCACAGATGTTGCTAATTTATTTAAATCAGTAGCAACAATGATATGAAGACTCGAAACTCCAAAAGTCAAATGATAGAAACACCAGATCTTCTGAGTCATCTTAACTGCATTGATTGAAATGAAAAATTTAAATATTATTGTAAAGATACACCACTTTTAGCTCTTGTTCAAATCTATAACATCAGTGTTGACAGACTCACCTTCCTCAGATACATTAATCTGTTCATTTCTTACTACTGCATAATTCTTAGCCATTTGTCGCTCCTGTTTTCTACAAAATGAAAGATATGATGCATCAATTTGGAATGTGCATTAAATCTAGACGTTTAGTACAGGTTTTAACTGCAGCACTTGTTATTTTTATTTGTTATTACTTGTGAATCCAGTATTTAATCATTGCATGTCAGTCTCTATTCTGCCTAGCGGATAGATTTCTGTACTAAATGAAATTCTGGATTGCTTGAAGATTTGGAATTGGTAAATGTCTACTTTCAATCATTGAGTTTACCGAGTTTCTGAATCTTATAACATCCACCATGACCTAGTTTGTTTAACCAATTTTTATTTCTTCACTTGGGAACACACCTTCAAAATTATATACTTAGAGAAACAGGGTTCATTTTACAAAACATTCTCTGATTGAATTATTTGAGTTTTAATATAAAATGCTCATGTTACCTCTGAAGGGCTTTTGCTTTTTCTTTGAGTCTATCGGTTTCACTACCATGGGCTGCATGAGGATCAATACAGATTAACTCCGATTTAGAGCTTTGAGCATTTTGTTTTTCCTCATAGATGTAGTCAATCAGACTTTGGAAATAACTACAACAAGCAACCTGAAAAACAAAGTGGTCATTTTCATCTCATCAGTTCTAGATGAAGATTACTAGGAGGGTAGAGAGAGGGGGGAATCAAGAAATGGCCATAGGATTTGGATAGCAATCTAGCATAATCATTTTTGGTCTAACAGCTTTATTGAGATATGATTCATATACCATACAACTCACCAATTTAAAGTGTATAATTCACTAGTGTTTCGAATATTCACAGAGTTGTGCAATTGTTGTCAAAACCAATTTTAGAACCTGAAACCTATGCCCAATAACTGTTACTCCCTAACCTCCTCTACAGCACCTGGCAATCACTAATTTATTTTCCTATTGTAGATTTATTATTATAGACTTGCCTATTGTGTAGAGTTTATATAAATGGAATCATATAACATGTGGTACTTCGTAACTGACTTCTGTCACTTAGCTAATGATGTCAAGTAAATCTATATTTTAGCATGTATAAGTACTTCATTTCTCTTATAGGTGAATAATATTTCACTGTATAGATACATCACCTCTATGTATCAGTTGATGGACAGTTGTTGTTGTTTTCACTTTTTAGCTATTATGAATCATGCTGCTCAACATTTGTGCAGAAGTTTTTGTGTGGACATATGTTGCCAGTTCTCTTGGGTATATACCTAAGAATGGAATTGCTGGATTATATGGTAACTCTGTATTTAACTTTTTGATAAACAACCAGACTATTTCCCAAAGTGGCTGCACCATTTTATATTACCCTCTCGTTGTATATGTGGGGTCCAGTTTCACTATAGCCTTGCCAATATTTGTTATCCCCTTTTTGACTAGCGCCATACTAGTAGGTGTGAAATGGTACCCCATTTGTTGCAATTTGCTTGTCCCAGTGACTAATTCATACTTCTTTTAAGAATGGTAATGCTGGGCAAAGTTGCAGGAGAAAATATTGTACATGTTTAAAAATAACAGTTTCTTCAGAAAACCCACTTTAAAACTTACATGTTCTATTGGTTCAGAACTACTGTAGTCAGAGCAAACATCCACATTGGAAAAAAATGTTCTTAAATCACTTCCACAAAATTCACACTTGAGTGGTATCTCCTCCTCTTCTTCCTTCAGAGAGTTGGGCGGGGTGGGGGGGGGAGTGAAAAAGTGCTCAGAGGAGGCCCAAAGCCTCTGAGCAGAAGGCACCAGAGTTCTGTGTCGGGTGGCGAACATCCCATAGGATAGCAGGGGTGGTGGAGGTGTATAAATCTGCTCAAGAACTCCTATTAAATACCCTGGGGCCTCCCAGTAATAGTGGGGAGCTTATAGGGAGCTGAGATCCTATACTAGAAGACACTAAGCCAGCAAGATCTGTTATTTAGGTAATGAGATATCACTTCTATTCAAAGACTGGTGAGCACTGAGGAGCTGAGGTGTTGTTTCCAGGGCCTCTATCTGGTACAATTCATGAGTGCACAGGTGAGCCCACTAGCTGCTGCATGGGCCATTGGGATATGTCCTCAATGAAAAAGAAAAGTGCTGAAATGTCTTTTTGGTTGATCAGAGTCCCTTGTGGGAGAAGGGTGTATACAGTATATAACGGAAGCAAGAGACAAAAAATAAAACATACTTGATTTTATGCATATGGTCTACCATAAACTCAAGAATTGTGAAGTAAGAAAAAGTCTATACTACTATGTAAGCCTCCATTTATAATAATCAACTTTCTAAAGTAGATTTCTTTGTCAAAGAGAAGTCCAGGTTGGGGCTCTGAATTATCCAGTCTAAGCTGTGGAGGTAACACAGGAGGGGAAGTGGGAGACTAGGGGAAGAAAAAGGGAGCTGTGGAGTGGACTCCGTAGGGTTGATGAGCTATGGCCATGCCAGTGCTCTGAAGCTGCAGAGGCTCTGGGGCAAGTGAGCAGCCAAGCCTCAGCACAGGCCTCTAGGAAAAACTGCAGATCATGACTTACAGATCAGATCACGAACATCACCAGGACATCTGTTATTGTCATGGAAACCAATCTCCAGGACTAGCTAAAAGCCAGCCTGGGTTCAACAACCTTAGGCTATCGAAACTACCTGCATATTCTCAGAGTGGAACACTTGGGGAGCAAAGTCTTACCATGGAGAGAAAATGGCTACCACCCGATGGAGCAGGGCAATAAAAGGAGTAGGCAATGCCAGATCATCTATAACCTGCTGATACAAGGCTCTGGGTAGTGAACTCCTTGGTCTGTTATTCTTTCAGCCCTTCAGCTGGGGCTAAAACTAGGTCACACTGTCCAATTTTGGAAATAACCGTATCAGTGAGCTACACTCAAATGACTGATGTAGCTGGGTGGTGTTCCATCCTGCTGGAATTAGAGAAGTGACCTATCACTTGCTAATTTAAGCATAGGCATTAAATAGTCACTTAAGTTCATCAAATATGGCAAATGTTCACTTTTGCTTCCAGGCTTTATAGTTACTGTTATGGATTGAATTGTGTCCCCCCAAAACATGTTAAAATCCAATTCCTGGGTACCTATCAATGTGGCCTTATTTAGAAATGGAGTAATAAGTTAAATTGAGGTCATTAGGATAGGCTCCAAACCAATATGGCTGGCCACCTTAGAGAAGAGGGACGTTTGGACAAAGAATGCTGGGACAACTGAGGCAGAGATCAGAGTGTTGCGGCTTTACCAGGATGTTCGACCATCTCCAGAAGCTAGGAAGAGGCAAGGAAGCAATCTCCCCTAGAGGCTGGGCTTGCTGACACTTGGTTTAGACTTCTCCCCTTAGAACTGTGAAACAATATGTTCCTGTGGTTTTAAGCTACCCACTTTGTGGTGCTTTGCTACAGGGGACTTGGAAACAAATATAGCTACCCCAAGTATTATGTAAATAATACTAGTAAATGAGCTCTTTGACTATTTCTTTTAAAATGCTCAATATCTTTTATAGAAATCATCATGTAGGTTTTTACATTTATTACAATAATCATAAAAAAGAAAATGCATTCAAATTACCTGTAATGCAATGTTTAAATTGGAACTCTCTCGTTTATATGCCAGAATGGATGGTGGCCCAATGCTGGGTAATGTTCTTAGAGAAGGTTCAAATAGTGTTATGAAGTCTTCCTTAAACTAAGTTTAAAAAGAGAGAGAGAGAGCAAGGGAAAGGGAGAGAAAATTTTCAATAAATGATTTTACCCTGAACATAAAGTACTAGTTGGACAGATAAACATTTCTTACCTCCAGCTCACATAAAATATTCAGTTTGTGCTCGTCTGGACTAATAACCCATTTTTCTAAAGAGAAAATGATAGATTTAGCAGGAAAGTTTGAAACTTTTCTTCAGTGTATTCCATTTTCTCTAGCTTGAGATCATACTCTCTCAAACATAACACTGCTTAAATGTCCTGATGCCTTATCTTTCCACCACCTTCTTGCAGCTATTCTCATGGGAGGGATTTTCTACAGGAGGCAGGCTCTGTCCAAGTTAAGGTTAGTTCCCTAAGGGTAGTTTGCCTTTGCTAGCAGTGGGAATCATTTCATTTACCTCTTAACTTAGAAGCCAGATTTTCAGGTTCAGCTTCCTGTGTTACAGGGATTATTTCCTTCCCTGTAAAATGAGTGTACATTTGTCATCAATCCAGTCAACATAAGAATGAAGTTTAATATAAAATATACGTCTCTTGGAAATTTTTTTTGTATTTTTCTTTTAAATTTTTGCCTTTTACCAAATACCATTTTATCACCTAGAAACAGAGGGAACTCACCATTAATATATACCACTAAATAGCACATTTTTAATATTCCCCTATTCCTTTCTAGTCCTAGCATACACTAATGCATATTTTACTTAGTTATACTCATGGTTTCTAGAGCTTTTGCTTCCTGCTTAAAAAAAATAAAGTACTATTCTATCTATTCTATATCTGTTATTTTGTAAATAACTTTTCTGGTAGAAATATTGGGGTGGGAGTGAGGGTAGCTCCAATTCAAGACAATGGAATAAACTATCAATATTATTCCCTCGCAGTTCTGCAAATGGGGAAGAAAGCCTTTAGCTTATCCGTAACCTTGAGTAAATGTCTGAAGATTTAGCAGAACAGATTGAAAGGATGAAAACTTATCAGCACAACCTATAAAGGGACAGGGTAAAGAGAGGAACTGACCCTTTGCCCATCATAAAGACAAGGATTGCTATTGGAAAGAGAGATAGACTTCAGAAGGGGACATAATTCCTATGTAGATTATCAGAAAAAAAATTAATGTTTTAAGTATGTTGTCAAACAGAAATGTCAGCACAGATCTAAAAAAATGAATGCAGAAAGGTTTTCATGAAGGCATTATTTGTTATAAAGCAGAGTTCAAAACCAAAACCAAACCAATACAATGTCCATAAGTCAAAATAACCTTGTACAATAACACAGTTGTTTTAAAGAATTAGATATTTCCGGACATGGACAGGTCCATGACACACTACTAAGTAGAAAAATAAAGGAAAGATAAAATGCCATTATTCACAGGAAATGAAATTGTCTAGTAGATATTCAACTAAAGATGTATGAGAAAAATAAGAAAGTTTAGTAATGGAGTGTAAGATATAAGATATATTCTAGATATAAGATTAATACACAGAAGTCAGTGGTTATCCTATACATTGAGAAAAACTATTAGAAAATACAACAGGAAAGAGATTCCAATTGTTACATCAATAATAAAATAAAAATAAAATTACAGAGAAATAAATTATGAACTGCATATGAGACTTACAGGGGGGAAAACAACTATAAAAGAAGTCCTGAAAAAAAAAAGTAATGGAGTTGCATTAGGTTCCTGCTAGTAAAGTTATCAAATAAGGAGATCATCAGATGAGGTGGCTTTAAGTGTTTTGTAACACACATAAGTAAACAAAAACCCAAACCAGTCAATTACTGCAAATGCCTGAAGATCAAGAACAACCAACCACAAACAGCCAGCTAGATTTTCCCAAATAATGCAATAACTAAAGCAAATCAATTAATTTCTTTGCTTTGCTCCCATGTTTTTTTTCTATTAAAAACCTTTCCCTAGCTCTCTGCTGTGGAGTAGGCTTTACACCTCCAGTCTGGCACTGCCCAATTCCAATCCATGTTTGCACAAATAAATGAATTTGAAATGCCTCAGTTTGTCTTTTAATACTGCAAAGCAAAGCCCAAAAAAAAAAAAAACCCAAACTTCCCATTCCATTGCAAAATCTCATCAAAATTACTTGACTATATAGATTAATCTGGGAATAATTAACACCTTAATATCTGGCAAATTTTTATGTTATATTGTGTCATTCCTCTGGGGAAAACCGCCCTTTCCATTTCATTCTCAGTGAAAACAATTCCTCTTCCTGTCTCTTTGATTTCTAAGATCCACCTTCTTACCTACTCTACTGAAGCCATTTTATCCATCTCTTTGTTCTAGTAGGAGACACCTTGTGCTGGAGCACTCTTCCTCCAGAGATCATCATGGCTCACTCTCTCATTTCCTTGAATTTTTGCTAAAATACTTCAACTTCTCAGCAAAGATCTCCCTGAACACCTTGTGTAAGCTTGTACCCATTCTGCTCAACATTTCCTATCTCTTTTCCTTCTTTATTTTTCTCCTTAGCACTTGGTACATCACTAATTCCATTATATATCTACTTATTTTGTCTATCTCACCATCACCTCCATCTCCCACACTTCAATAGAAAGTCATTTGGGCAACGTTTTATTTGTAAATTGCATTTCCTTAGAACGGAACTTGACCTATGGCAGGTGCTCAATATAGCATCTGCCGAATAAGCGATAACAACATAGAACAGTTGAAAGTTACTCATAATGATTAATTCTGAGGAATATCTTGAGATTAGTTACCATTTAACTTTTACAATCTGTATTTCTTAGTGGGTTGTAAGTTGAAAAATAGCATGTATCTGTTACTTCTGGAATAAAAGCTACAAATATGTATTAAAATATAAAAGCAGATTATTTATTGATGTGAACATAAATATTAGCATTTATTAAAGACTGAGTGACAAGGATTTAAATATTTAATCTCATTTTGATGCTTATAACTATCCTATGACAGAGGTATTTGCAACAGATGAGGAAACTGAGACTCACTGAGTTTAAGTAACTTGTTCAGTAACCACACTGTTAGTTTGTGTCTGATATGGGACTCAGACCTGGCTTTGCTGTCCACCTGTGCCTATGCCCTTTCCAATTTACAGTCCTGTCTCCCCGCAGAAGCTAAAGAATCAAACTACTCACTCCATTGTTTTTTTTTATATAATTCTTGAAGCCAACTTTCTTCTGTTTGTATTGATACTGGAATTCCGGGAACCAAACTATGATAGATAGTCCTGAAATTTAGACAAAATGTTAGTTTTGTGAATACCTATATACATGTTATTTTAAATATAGTACATTTAATAATAGACATAGCAAATGTACACAGAAGATCCTGATTTCTATTTTCTTTGAAATATTTTCCTTTGGAGCATTTTCTTCTTATCTCCTCCAAGTAAAGTCAAACACAAGTATCTGGTCTCTGGAAATACTCCTTTCTGGACCTCAGGGCCCCCCAATATTGTATTATTTCCCTCAGGGACTAAATACCTTCCACAATGTCTGTGACATGTGTTGCTGTTGGTGGCAGCAGTGATATATTTAAACACTTACTTCAGTTTAAGTTAACCAAATATTTTAAGGGCTGGGACTGGATTATAATTAAATAACTTATATAAAATTATTTTATAAATTGAGTCATCATTAACCTGATAGAAAAAGTAAGAATTTATTGACTTTTATTAGCTAAAGTGACTATTACTGGTAATAAGCAAACAACAACTATTGCCTGTCAAATTCCTTTGCCTCTTTGAATTTCAGTTTTTGTAATATACGGATATTTTCTAAAATTATGAAACAAAAATTTCCCAAATATTTAGTCAATTTTAAGACTTGTCACTTTTCCACCTTGTTCAGTTCTCTTGTGTTTCTACTTTCCTTTTCAGATGCTTTGTTCTGTGGCACATTGCATCAGTGGGTGTTTTAATTCTGAAATGACTATCCTGTAATAGGCAAAGAACTCCTCTGCTGAAGCCACCTGTGCAAATCTCTGAGGGAGTCCTGTTTATCTATCTCCCAGAGAAACAAGTCATAGACACCGAGACTAAAGGAAACTTAAAGAGCAATCCCTAGACAACATTTAAGGTTGTTTCCCCCCAGTTTAATGGTTAACAAAATCAATACATTATTCATTTATAAAACTTTCTATAAAGATGATGACAGAATAATGACAAAATTAACATTTGCTAAGAAGTTACTTTGTAGTACATCATAGTAATTGCTTTACTCACATTATTTCATTTATCTTTACAAAAACTAGTCAAAGCAGTTATTAGTATTCTTTTTGTAGTCAAGGAAATTGAGAGTGTAGGGAACCTCTCAAAAGCCATACATAGCAGAAGCAGAATGGGCCTCCATCTGCTTGACTTCAAAAGTTATTTCTACACATTCATCAGTCTCCTATTGTTTGCTCTGTGTTCAACCAGTGTGGTAACATGACAATTAAAATACTAACTGAGTCAACATTGGTTGCATTTTTATGAACTGTTAGGACAGAGTTCCTTAAAAACACAATCTTACCAAATTCACCAGAAAATGTTGAGAAATAATCAAAAAGGAAGATTTAGGAGGGGAAATTAAGAACTTGTAGTAGGAGAGTTTCCCATATAATAGGAATACCAGGTCTACAGCAGATGAGCACACAATTTTCTCTCACTCACTTTTCAAGATTTTATTGAAATATCAAACACTTAAAAAAAAAACAAGCAGACAAAAAATAGCCTTGGAAAATGAAAGAAAGGTGTCATCAGTAAACAAGTAATATTCATGAAGTTTTTGGAAAAAGAAAATTAATGGCCTCAGTTTGGAGAAAACGAGTATGGAGAAGACCACAGCACAAGACAATAAAGATAAGTGAAGGTCTTCCAAAGGAACCCTCTGAGAAGCTCTTAACTCAGACTGAACTAAATGAGAGAGGAGGATTTAGGGATTGTCACTAGAGTAGTTAAAGGAATGAATTTGGAAGAGCTGGCTAGGCAGGCCTCTCTTCTCTCCTATACAAGCAGTAGGAAGCAGGCGTTTTACTTCCAAAAGAAACCCAAAGAATTGCTTTGTAAAGAGAGGGGGAAGATCATTTGGGGAGGTAGTCCTGAAAAAGAACATGTAGTCCCTCAATAGGCTTGGGGGATAAAGGAAAAAAGGGCATTCCATTCAGAAATGAAATATAAAAAGAGCCCCAATCACAGTAATGTGTCCTTATCTCTAGTAATAGTGGTTTATCTAGCTTGCTGTTCCCTGCTGACACCCTTTAGGAAGCTGGCTCTGACATGCCCACCTATTTACATAAGGTTCATAGTCAACCTTCCATGTCAGTCCTGTTAGGAATCAGAACTCGGCTGTAAGAGCCCATTCTAAATGGATAACAAAAGATTTCCTGTCAATTAAGGACAATGAATAGCATGGAAGAGAAGAACTAAGATAGACAGAACTGATGCTGAAAAGAAAAAAGGAACACAAAGAACAAAAGAGAACTTTAGTACAATAGTACCCTCAAAAAGATTTTTTAAAATTATTTTGACAAAAACAACCAGAGACCAAGAGCTGGTTCTTAGAAATTACAAATATAAATTCCAAAGTAAAAATTCTGTGAAAGGGCTATAGTAACATGTAAACACCAAAAGTCTTGAAGATATCCAAGAGACATACAGTGAATTCTGAGAGAAAGAATGGAGACTATCAAATATCAGAAGGGTTTGAGAATCAGATTGATCAGTAATAGAGGTTACTAAAAGCAATGAAGCAATATTATAAGAGCTCTGAGGGAAAATATTCTAAATATTTTAAATCTATTATTTCATGCCAGGTTGTATTATTTGAAAAATATGAGGGAAAAATGAAGAAACTTGCAGATAGGCAAAAACTCAGGAGTTTGACCATGTATGAGATTTATATAAAACAAATATCTGAGGAGTTTTTCAAGCAAAAAGAAAGAAAGGAAGGAAGGAAGAAAGGAGAGAAGGAAGGCAAAAAAGAAGGAAGGACAGACTATGGGAATTGAGAAAGTGTATTTATTGAGACCAATCTCCCAAAATTGAAAACAACTAAAAACAGAATTGAAAAGTTCTTTCAAGAGTCAAATTTAACAGATGTGGGATTTCATTTTTTTTTTGCATGAATCCAACCACATTATTGTGTTCTTAGCATGAAATTATGAAGGGTTTATTGGTTTTCCATTTTTAAAATCAACCACTACTAAAACACTAAGAGTTAATTACAGTTATGAAATATAAACATAATGAAACTTGGTAAAGTGACACGATTTTATATTTATAATTTATTTTAGTATTGTTTATTATATAACACAAAAGGTGCTGCTAATTCAGAGAGACAAGAAAGGAGAGATAGGAGGAAGTAGACGTGCATTAATGTGTTTTTATTACAGTCAATACATAGTCACTAAAATTGATAAATCAAGAGAGAGTTGTTTAAATATTTTAAAGTCCTAAAGGTTAGAAAAACTAACTATAATACAGGTATCAAAATGGAGAGCATGAAAACAGGATAAATTTCACTCCTCACTTTTCATGATGGGAAATCAGTAATTAAGTCAAAGATTGATAAAGAAATGAAAATTAAAATATTTAAAATTATACTCAAAGCAAACTTAACAGTATCTTAACTCTGATGAGTGTAAGTGGCAGGTAGAAAAAGGAATGGAGATTTTTTATTTTATACTTTTGTATACTTTAATGTTTTAACTATGCACATGTATTTAACTAAAAAGTTGAATTAAAAGGATAAAGAGTCTATAGAGATGGTGGCAGAATGAAGACACTGGGCTTGCTCCTCCACATAGTCACATCTACATTGCAACAGTACAAAGTTAATAACCTCTGAAAGAAAAATAGACAACTACAGTACACATCAGGAGCAATACTCCAGAGGAAAGGGGTAGGAAAACCTTAATTGAATTGTGTTTACAGAGATACTGGGGCAGTATAACCCATGAGAGTGAGGGTTGGATGCTGTGTGGAATCCTCTGTACTTGTTGACTTGGGGCACATGCCCCCATCAAGGACTTTGGAGACCTGGCACTGTGCTGGATGAGGGGGTGCGCACAGACCTGGCATCCAGGACATAGGGAGCACTATCAGGAAACAATAGGAGCAGGGATACAGAGTGATGCTTACTGGCTTGAGCCAGAAGCTCCCAATCAAAAGGTGCTAACGCAACAGTATGAAAGCTTGACCTTATTATAAACACATAAAAACTAAAAATGAAGAGACAAAAGAACACATTGCAAATGCTTTGGGAAAATACAAACCTTAGGATGAGTCTCAATCCAATTTATCTGAGAAATATGTTTGAAGAGGAGTTCAAGGAATGGTGATAGCAATTCTCTTGAAACTCAGAAAAAAAATTATGGTGATATAAAACAGGACAAAATAAAGACTAAAAAATATAAGACAGTAATAATTAGAAATATTATAACCAAATTAAAAATTACAATTAATGAAGACTCTACCTACATAATATCAGAAGAGAGAGACTGGGATCACCTTCTTCCCTAAACACAACTATAAAAACCTATTTGCTCAAATGCAGATTCAGAAGAGTCCCATGACTTTTCCATGGTTGACTTGTACTCTAAGTTGGTGACTTGCTGCAGGAAAGGAGAGGGAGAAAGCAAAGGGGGATGAGGCCAGGAAATTACATATCCCGGATCTAGTACCATATGTGGCTAAGTGAATTTCACCAGGTCTTTTCAAAAAGGAGGTGGAGTTACAAATGGGTACTTGTTAGGCCTAGGTCACTGGGAGTTCCATGGCCAGCACAGGCAAGGAGAGTTCTTCCTGCCACCCTCCCAGCAGAAAAAGAACAGGCAGAGCTTTGTCAGGCTCAGTTTCAAACCCAATGGCAGCAGGAATAGGTGGGAGAGACATTTTGACACCCCCTGAGAAAGAATCAAGTGGATGTGCAGTCTTACAGCCCAGTTCCCTTATATACAGGGCCATGGCAGTGGTGGTAGGGTGATGGGGGCACACAGTCTACTTGGGCACCCCCTGCCTGACAAGGCCAACTGAGTCCCAGAACTTGAGCACTGTGGACCAAGCATAGCCACCCTCAACAGGAGATACATGTTGGTGGAACATGAAAGGCCATAGAATGGAGCAGCAAGGAAGTGGGGTGGGAAGACAGGATAACTGAAGAACTGAGAGTGAGGAGAGGAGGCAGAGGTGACCTACTGACCTGGCTGGACCTACCCTCACTTCTCAAAAGAATGAGACAAAGTATTTAAGTTGCAGCCTCCATGCCTACTTATACTTTCTACCATGGAAAACAAAGAAGAGAAACAAACAAAACTAAACCTACAGTGCCCCAACCACAAAGTAAAAATTAAGGAAGAACACATATGTAAGATGCAAGAAATATCTAAAGATAAGATGAAAAATGAAAAAAAAAAAAGAAGCCCTCATATACACATAAAGGATATAGAGCTAGAGGGCCTATCAGAGAAAGACATTAAAATATTAAAATTGCTAAATGAGGCACTGGAAGGTTAGTCAAAGACAGACAAGCATAAGATCTTAGAAAGGAGAACCAGGGACAAGAAAAGTTCTTCATCAAAGAAATTGAAGATATTAAGAGAGTTAAATGAGACTTTAAATGAAGTAAAGACAAGTATGGAAATCATTTTGAATCGAATTAAATTGAGAAAAGAGAAAATTTCAGAAGTAGGAGACTCAAATCACCCAAATAGGAAAGGAGAAAGAAAAAAATTAGGAAAAAATGAGGGAACTCTACAAGAAATATCATACTCAATTAGGAGAGGAAACATAAAAATTGATATTTCAGATGGTAAAGAGACAGAGAAGGGAGCACAGACCCTATTCAAAGAATCAATAATGGAAAATTTCACAAAACCAAGGAATTAAATAAGCTTGGATGTTTAGGAAGCACAAAAAACACCCAAATTTCTAAATAAAAAATGGCATATACCAAGACATACTCTTGTTAAATTATCAAAAACCAGAGATAAGGAAAATTTTTACAGACCTCCACGGAAAAGAATATAATTTAGAAAGGAGTCAGTGTGGGCAAGAAAAAAGTAGAATGAAGTGTTCACAATCCTAAGAGAAATCTGCCATCCAAGAATACTCTATCCTGCAAACTTATCATTTAAATAAGGTGAAGTAAATTTTCCTGATAAACAGAAAGTAATGGAGTTTATCAATACCAGATTTGACCTATAAGAAATGTTGAAAAGCATTCTAAGAAAAAATGAAACACAAAACCCTGAGAATACAAAATTATAAAGTATTAACTCGAATATTATGTGTTAACAGCAAAACATGAGAGAAGAGGAAGGATAGAACCTTTATAGTTAAATGTCATGGAGTTCACACCAGCTCTGGGAGACTATTTTAGACATAGTATAATGCCCATGGTAACCACTAACCAAAAGTGGAGACTAGAGGCACACAGAAAAAGAAGTGAAGAAACTGAATCACCATGAAAGTTATTGAATGAAAAAGCAAAGAGAAACAAATGGAAAATGAAACAAAGGAAGATAAATAAAAAACGAAAAATAGAGTAACAGTAAATAAATACCATACAACAATAATCACTCTAAATGTGACTGACCTGAACACTCTAGTTAAAAGACACAGAACAACAAACTGTGTTAAAAAGTTTCAGCTATCTATACTTTGTTTACAAGAAACTCATTTAAAACAAAAAGACAAATACAAACTTAGGAGTAAGGTGCCTCAAGCCAATATCTCAAAAAAAAAAAAGCAGGAGTTGCTATTCTCATATATGATAAACTAGGCTTTCAACCAAAACAGGGATAATGATGAACACTATATAAAGATCAAGGGACTACTGTCATTGACATTTATGCACTTAATACAGTGGCACCTAGTCATATAAAGCAAACTATTAAGAGATGTAAAATAACATATTGACAAAAAAATATTATCAGTGACATTAACACAACACTGATATGAGGAATAGCTCTTCCAGATCAAAAATTAACAAGGAAATAAAGGCCTTGAGCTAGATATAATTAATGGCATTTATAGAGATTTCCACCCCAAAGGAAACAAATACACTTTCTTCTTAAGTGCACATGAAACATTGTCAAGAAGAGGTTACATGCTGGGACACAAAACATGTCGAAGAAAATAGATGAAAACAAAAATTATATCAGGATATTCTTAGATCAAAATGACATAGCTAGAAATCAATCGCAAAAAGAACTCCAGGATAAGCCAAAACATGTAGAGACTAAACAAAATGCTTCTGAACAACTCCTGGGTCAAGAAGAAATCAAAGAGTAAATTAAAAAGTGGAGAGACAAGCTACTAGATCCTATGGGATATTCTAAAAGTAATACTACAAGAGAAGTTGTTAGCAATACAGCCCCATATAAAAAAGCATCTAATTCTACAGTTGAAGGAACTAGAAAAAGAACAAATGAATAAAAAAAAAAATCAGGAGAGGAAAGAAAATAATAAAAATTAAAGCAAAAAGAAATAGAAAGCACAGAGAGTCCAAAACAAGTGGAGCAAAAGCTTGTTCTTTGAAACAATTAACAAAAAATCAACAAGCTCTTAGCAAGTCTTCCTTAAGAAAGTAAGAGAAAATCCAGATAAATAAAATCAGACATGAAGGAGATGAAATTACAGCAAAAAATACTAAGGATTAGAAAAACCTAATAGGGATCTCTCTATGCAAACAAACTGGGCAAACTAAAGAAAAGGACAGGGCCTCCCTGGTGGCGCAGTGGTTAAGCGTTGTGCTGTGGAGCTGTCGGCAGCAGCGGCCCGAGTTCGACGCCCAGCCGGGGAGATTCCCACATGGCGCTGCAGACCTCTCCTGCCTCGCCTGCTGCTCCCCTCAGCAGTGTGTTTCTGTCAATCTGCCTGTTCTGCTCCCAGCTCTGTCTCTGGTGAATCCTCTCACTGACCCATGCCTCTGGCCTATACCCTGGCTTGTATGCATAAATAAATAAATCTTTAAAAAAAAAAAAAAGAAAAGGACAAATTTTAGGTTCTATGGCCTTCCAAAACTGAAGCAGGATGAACTAGGCAGCATAAACAGTACAATCGGAAGTTCAAAAATTGAAAGAGTAATAAACAGTCTCCTTAAGAACAAAATCCAAGACCAAATGACTTCTCCAGTAAAGCTTACCAAACCCTCAAAGAGAACCTAATACATATCCTACTCAAATTCTTCAAATAAATTGAAGAGGGTGGAAAGTTCCCTAGCACATTCTATGAGATCAACATCACCCTGATGAAAACCAAAGAGAGTACAAAAAAAGAAAACTATAGGCCAGTAACTTTGATGAACATAGATGCAAAAATCCTCCATAAAATCTTAGAACCATCTACCATGATCAAGCAAGTTTTATCCCAGAGATGTAAAGCAGTTTCAACATATGTAAATCAATCAATGACATTCACCAGATCAACAAAAAGGAAGATAAAATTCACACAAGCCATTTGAAGCAACATGGATGAGGCTAGAAGGGCTTATACTAAGTGAAATAAGTCAGAAGGAGAAAAGATAAATACTGGATGCCATCACTTATATGTAGAATATAGAAAAACCAAACAAAGGGTAAGATACAGACAAATTAAAATCTTGCAAATTGTCAATAAATCTTTGGTTTTTCAGAGGGGGAAAGGGTATGAAAACAAGGGGCTGTGGAAGGAGTACACAATGGACTATGTTGGAGGACTATGGATGCTTGGTGATGGGAGTGCTATGATGGTCATACCTAAGTGGGGAGCTCATTTTACCAAACACTAGCAAAGATATAAAATAATGGTACTTCAATTGCAATAAATAAGAACAGTAAAACTCTGATACAAATAACAATCAGGGTTATAAAGTTGAGGTTTCTCCCAATATCCATTCTTTAGAGCTCCTTAATCTAAAATGTTATTAAATTAAAATCACATTCTCATTTTAGATATGCCAAAAAAGCATTCAACAATGCTTGTGATGAAAGTTCTCAATAAAATAAAGATAGAATTTATCTAAACATAATAAAAGCCATATATATAAATTGACATCCCACATCACACTTATGAAATATTGGAAGCATTTTTGCTAAGGACAAGGATAGCCACTAACACTATTACTATTCAATATAGTATTAGAAGTGCTAGAGCAGTTTGGCAAGTAAAAGACAGTAAAGGGAATCCAAATCTAAAAAGAAAAAGTGAAACTACTGTTACGCACACATGACATGGTAATATACATAGAAAACCCAACAGACTCTACCAAAACTACTAGAAATAATAAGAGAATGAAGTGCACTATACAAAACCAACACACAAAAAATCAGTCACATTTCAATATGCAAATAATATATCAGAGGAAAGAGAAATTAAAAAAAAATCCCATTTGCAATCACACACCAAAAAGAATGAAATACCTGGGAGTAAACTTAAAGAAAGAGGTGAAAGAACTATAGACTAAAAGCTGTGATTCCGTTAAGGGAAACAGAAGACACAAAAGTGGAAAGATATTCTGTGCTTATGGATTGGACAAATAAGCATTGTTAAAATGACCATACTGCTTAAAATAATTTATAGAGTTGATGCGATACATGTCAAAATCATAATGACATTTTTCAAGGAAATAGAACAAATAATTGTAAAATTTGTATGGAACTAGACAAGGCCCTGAATAGTTAACACAGTTCTGAGAGAAAAGTAGAAAAATGGAGGTATCACACTCCTTGACTTCAAACTATAATATACAGCAATAGTAATCAAAATAGTATGGTATTAAAACAAAAATAGAAACTAATGGACTAAAATAGAAAGTCCAGCAATAAACCCACACAAATATGTACAGTTACTCTTTGACAAAGGATTCAGAACCATATAATGGAGAAAAGAAATCTTCTTTAACAAATGGTATTGGGAAACATGGATAGCCTCATGCAAAAAAAAAAAACAAAAAAACAACCAAGCAAACAAACCACCACTACCACCACCACCAACAACTAAATACACAAACCCAAAAATTAGATCCATACTTAAATCCATACCCCAACACTAATTCAAATGGATTAAAGATTTGGATATAAGTATTGAAACCACAAACACAGGGCTTTGTAGTAGATGTCCTATAGTGTATCCCCTACGTTTGTGGACATCTACTACAAAGATGTATTTGGGGATGCAATGCCAATGGCTAGGGAAACAAAAGTGAAAATAACAAGTAGGCTTACATCAAATTTAAAAGGCTTTTGTACCTCAAAAGAAACCATCACAAAAACAAAAAGGCAACCTACAGACTGGGAGAGGATATTTGGATATCACATATCTGACAAGGGGTTAACTTCCAAAATACACAAAATATTTAACCACCCAACAACAAAACAGACAATGCAGTAAAAAAAAAAAAAATGAGGAAGGGACCTAAACATACACTTTTCCACATTCAGATTCTGACATTCAGATGTCCTGAAAGCAGATGGAAAACACTTCCAAATCACTTGTTACAAGGAAGATGCAAATTAAAACTACAATAAGATAGCACCTCACCCCTGTGAGAACGGCTGATATCAAAAAGAATGAAAACAACAAACGTTGGCAAGGGTGTGGAGAAAAAGGAACACTCATTGACTGCTAGTGGTAATGCAATTTGGTGCAGCCTCTATGGAAAATGGCATGGAGATTCTGTAAATAAAATTTGAAATCCCTTATAATCCAGTAATACCTCTAATAGGTATTTACCAGAAAAAAAAAAGAGACAATTCTAACAGAGTGACTTATTTAATTCTATGTTCATAGCTGCACTTTCCACAATTGCCAAGTCATTGAACCAATCTAAGTGTCCATCAACAGAAGCCTGGATAAAGAAACTGTGGAAGATAGACTTGATATAATTCTACACAGCTACTAAAAAAGAAAGCTATTAAAGAAGAGTCTCTACAATGAATGGTTCTGGAAAAACTGGAGGGTCACACATAAAAGCATGAACTGGATCACTCTAACTTCACACACAAAAATAAATTCCAAAATGGATTATTAGAAATTTAGATATAAAATTGGCAATCTGATTCATGGCATCAAAAATTAAGATATTTTTGGAGACTTGGTCCCAAGAGCAGGAGAAATAAAACAAAAATAAACAATTGGGAATTACTTCAAATTAATATTGTTATTACATAGGTGCAAGTAATACAATTTATTATACAGTGAATTAAAATATAAAAAGACATCCTATTGAATGGAAGAAAATATTTGCACAACATGTAATTGGTAAGAGGTTTATATAGCAAAGATATATATAAAAAATCTCATTCAACAACAGAAAAACAAATAACCCAATTGATAAATTGGAAGCAGACCTAAAAATTCAGTTCACCAAAGAGGATATCCAGAAGCTCAATAGGAATATGAAAAAATTTTCATTATTGCTTTTGTAAGAGAGATGCAGGTTCAAAATCACAATGAGATGCCATCTCACATCCATGAGAATGGCACATATTAAAAGGGCTTCCAACAAGTTCTGGAGAGATGTGGAGATAGATGAGTTCTATTACACTGTTGGGAAGGTAAACTTGTGCAGCCATTATGGGAGCAATCTGGATTTATCTTTAAAACTAAAATTGCAGGAACATCTCCAGGGAGCTCAAAAACCAGTGAAGGGTGCCACTCTCTTAGGCACCCAGCAGCCCTGAGGAGGACATCCCAACTACCTGCAGCCACCACTGAGGCTGCCACCACTGCTGCTGCCAAGCTCTGGCTGGACCACATATCCAGGTTCTCAAAATTCTTATATGCACTGGAGACCCTCAGAGACTCTTGGATACCCACAGATGAGAAAATGTGACCCCCAACTCTGCCACCACCACCACTGCTGCCAAGTCCTGACTGGACCCCAGCCCTGGGCTCTCAACATTCTCATCTGCATCAAAGGCCCCCAGAGACTCTTGTGACACCACACAGCCACATCTTAGAGGAAAAGAACAGTTTAACTCAGAAGTACACAGCACTCAGCCCCCTGACACCCCACATCAGGACTATAATACTGGCTGCAGCTTCTTAGAGGGCACAGAAACCTAAAGCACAACTTTTGCCTTTCTTTTTCTTGCCAGATTCCTTTACCCTCTTTCTTCCTTTTTTTCTTGCCTTTTCCCTAAGTCACAATATCAAGGAAGGTAACCAAGCCCTGGAAGAACATCCCACTAGACCTTATAATGCACCACAGTGGACCAGGCTAAAACAGCAGGCACTAACTCTTTGGGAGTCAACAGAGTCCTGGGCTGCAATTTTTTTCTTTATTCTCTCTTTTCTTATTTTTCTTTCCTTCTTTTTCCTTCTTCTTCCTCTTCCTTTTCTTTCTTCTTTTCTTCTCTCTCTCTTTTTCAGTGTTTTTCTTTCTTCTTTTTTTTCTTATTTTCTTTCTCTATTTCTGCTTTTCTGAGCCACAAACTAGAGGCACCTAGCAGTTCGATGCAGAAGTACATCTCACTCAGCCTGCAGGCATCTTCTAGTGAATTAGGCCCCAGCTTATGCCTGGTGATGCAGCACTCCACAAGGGTCTTATGGCTACCCCAGGCTGTTAGTGTGGTTCCCACCCTATGTAGAGGGGGTTGGGCAGGCAGGGGCCCCTGGGGAAAATCACAGGTTACATCAGCATCTGCCACAGTAGAAGAACACCCAGGTGGGAGCTGTGGGAAATCCCCACCCTTAAACCCCACCCACACCTGCTTTCCCCAACACCCCAAAGGAGAGCCTGGAAGTGTGGTCAATGGACATCAACCATCTGGCATATACAGACCCAGGTTGGAACTGGGGAAATCCCCACCCTCCAATTCCAATGGCTCCCAATGCCTTGGGCGGAGTGACTTGAAGTCCTGCCTGCCATCAAAAGTGTTCCAGTTGAAGGCAGCTGAGGGGGGAGCTGAAAGAACTCCCACTTCTACCACTACCCACCAGCCACAGTGGCCCAGGTACTAGACAAATACATATACAACCTAGCAAGAGCACTCAGAAATCATGGGTACCAGCACCAGTGGTATGGGGGTGTGATGCATAGAACAAAGCCAAAAGCAAACAATGGGAAGAAAGAAAAAAAAAAAAACCAAGTGATCAGCAAGCCCTCCTGGGAACAATACACCATGGAAAGAAAGTCAGCCTCCAAAACCCAACAACATGGACATACAAGAATATCTCTACCTGAAAGATAAAGAATTCAGAATTGCCACAATGAAAACACTTACAGAGATAAGAGAACATGCAGAAAGGGAAAAGAATGATAGAGAAATATAATCAATGAACTGAGGAACGAGACTGAATGTTTTGAAAAGAAAATAAAGGTACTGCAGGATGTTCAAAGATAAGTGGAGGAGCTAAATAATGCTAGGAAAAGTCAAGAAAATAGACGAGATGGAAAAACAAATAACTACTCTCGAAGTTACAGATAGAAAAAGACCCCAAAAAGAAAGAGAGGTACAAAGGTAAAGAATGAAGAAACACTTCAAGAACTATCTGACACCATGAGGAAAGGAAATGTAACACTCACGAGAATCCCAGAGATGAACAGAGAGACAAAGGAACTGAGAAAATATTCAAGGAAATAATTGAAGAGAACTTACCAAACATGAAGAAGAAAATGAAAATAGACATACAGGAAGCTAGAAGAACACCAAATTACCATAATGGAAGGAAAACTACAGCAAGACACATAATGTTAACGCTTCTAAGAGTAAAGACAAAGAAAAATAATGACACTGATGAGGGAGAAGAAACAGATAAACTATAAAGGAATATCGATTAGGCTGTCATCAGACTTCTCTGAAGAAACACTACAAGCAAGAAGGGAATGGAGAAAAATATCCAAAAACTTCAAGACAAATAATGCCAGCCAAGAATACTTTACCCTGCAAATTTTTCCTTCCTCTATGAGGGAAAAATAAAGGCCTTCTCAGACAAACAAAACCTTCAGAAATTTTCTAGTACTGAACCCCCACTCCAAGACATATTACAAGAAGCCGGACAATCTAAACCAACAGAAAAATGGACAAGAAGAACAGAACAAGGTAATGAATAGAACCACAAAACAATGAACAAAATGGAAAGTTCAGACTGCCATTATCAACAATCCCCTTGATGTAAATGGGCTAAACTCATCAATAAAAAGACACAGAGTAGTAGGTCGGATTAGAAAACAGAATCCAAATTTCTGCTATCTCCAGGAAACACATCAATTGCAAGAGATAAACATACATTGAAAGTAAGAGGTTGGAAAAACAATTCTAAAAAGCAAATGGATCATACAAAAAAGTCAGGGACAGGGGGCCTCCCTGGTGGCGCAGCGGTTAAGCGCTGCACTGTGGAGCTGTCGGCAGCGGCGACGCGAGTTCGACGCCCGGCCGGGGAGAATCCCACATGGTGTGGCAGACCTCTCCTGCCTCGCCCGCTGCTCCCCTCAGCAGTGTATTTCTGATCTGCCTGTTCTGCTACCCGCTCTGTCTCTGGTGAACCCTCTCGCTGCCCCACACCTCTGGCCTGTACCCCAGCTTGTATGTATAAAATAAAAAATAAATCTTTAAAAAAAAAAAAAGTCAGGGACAGCCATACTTTATCAGATAAAATAAACTTCAAACTAAAAATAGTGACAAGAGACATAATGGTCACTATAGAATGATCAAGGGGACAATGCACCAGGAAGACATAATACTCATCAATATACACTCACCAAATGAAGGAGCACCAACATACTAATGTCTTTGAGAACAGACATCAGCAAAAATACATACGTAATAGGAGACTTTCACCAAGGGACAAATAAACAAGACAAAAAATAAACAAGGATACAACAAACCTAAATAAAGACATAGACGACATGATCCTAGAAGACATCTTTAGGATACCTCATTCAAAAAAATCCAAATACACATTTCCTCAAACATGCATGGATCATTCTCCAGGTAAGATCACATACTGGGACACAAGACATACATCAGCAAATACATGAAGATGGAATCATACCAACTCTGACCATAAAGGCATCAAACTAGAAATCAACACAAGAAGAAAGCAAGGAACCCTTCCATTTCAGGTGGATTGAACCCCACTACTGGAAGATAATTGGATTAGTGAGGAAATCAAAGAAGAAATTAAACAATACCTTGAGATGAATGACAATCAGGACACAATTTTCCAGAACATATGGGACACAGCAAAAGCAGTAAGAGGAAAGTATATAGCATAAAGGCCCACATCAAGAAACAAGAAAGAACCCAAAGAAATAACCTAATCTCCTATCTCAAAAAAAAAACTAGAAAACAACAAGAAAATCCAAAAGTCAGTAGAAGAAAGGAAATAATAAAAATTCAAGCAGAAATAAATGAAAGAGAATAAAATGAAATCCAAAAGATCAATGGAACCAAAAGCTGGTTCTTAGAAAAAGTAAACAAAATAGACAAACCTTTATCCAGTCTCACAAAGAAAAAAGGGAGAAAACTCAAATAAATAGGATCATAAATGCAAGAGGAGGAATTACAACAAAGTGGAAATCCACAGGAATATCGAGATTACTATTAACATTTATACACAAACAAATTCAACAATCTAGAGGAGATGGACAAATTCTTAGAATGATACAATCATCCAAACTGGATAAAGACAAAATAGAAACCTAAACAAACCAATTACAAGCAGCAAACTTGAAGCAGTAATCAAAATCCTTCCCCAAAACAAAAGCCTAGGACCAGATGGTTTCACAAATGAGTTCTACCAAATGTTCAAAAATGAACTGTTACCTATCTTTCAAAAAATTGAAAAAGAATGAATACTACCCAATACATTTTATGAAGCCAATAGTACACTAGTGTCAACAACAAAGATCACACACACACACACACACACACACACACACACACACACACACCCCTAAAGACCAATCTTCCTAATGAACACAGATGCAAGAATTCTCAATAAAATCCTAGCAAACACAATCCAACAATGCATCAAAAGGATAATACACCATGACCAAGTGGGATTTATTCCAGGGACACAAGGATGGTTTCAACATCTGAAAATCAATTAATGTAATTCAACACACCAACAAAAAGACAAGTAAAAAATATGATCATATCAATAGAATGCCTTTCACAAAGTTCAACATACATTTATGTGAAGGTCTTTTTAATTATTGGGATAAAAGGAACATACCTTAACCCAATAAAATCCATATATTGCAAACACACAGTCAATATTCTTAATGGTGAAAACCTGACGGCCTTCCCTTTAAGATCTGGAACAACACAAGGGTGTCACCAGTGCTTTTCAATATAATATGAAGTCCTAGTTAGAGCAATAAAGCAAGAGAAAGACATACAAGGCATCCAAATAGGGGAAGAAGTAAACCTATTACTATTTGCAGTGATATGATAGTACATACAGAGAACCCTTAAAACTCAACAGAAAACTAGTTAAAACAACAAACTAATTTAGCAAAGTAGCAGGATACAAAGTCAATACACAAAAATCATTAGCCTTCCTATATGCAAACAATCAGTCTGCAGAGGAAGAAATCAAGAAAACCATCCCATTTACAATTGTACCCACCCCCCAAATTAAATATCTGGGAATAAGCCTAACAAAGGAAGTGAAAGACCTATACAACAAAAAATATTTGTTAAAAGAAATAGAACACACAAATAAATGGAAACACATCCCCTGTTCATGGATCAGAAGAATTAACATTACCAAAATGATCATCCTACCAAAAGCAATTTACAGATTCAATGCAATTCCAATAAAAATCTCGATGGCATTCTTCAAAGAAATAGAATAAATATTGTTGAAATTCATATGGAATCACAAAAAACCTTGACTAGCCAAAGCTTTTCTGACTAAAAAGAGGGAGAATGGAGGTATTATACGCCCAGACTTCAAACTATACTACAAAGTCATAATAATTAAAACAGCATGCCATTGGAACAAAAACAGACATACAGACCAATGGAGTCTAATTGAAAACCCAGAAATAAAGCTACACACACACACACACACACACACACACACACACTCACACACACACACACACACAGTCAACTAATCTATGATAAAGGAGCAAAGAATATGCAAGTGAGCAAGGATCGTCTCTTCAATAGATGGTGCTGGGAAAACTGGACTGCTACATACAAAAGAGTGAAACTAGACTACGATCTCACACCATACAGAAAAAACAACTCACAATGAATAAAAGACTTGAATAAAAGATCTTGAATATAAGATCTGAACCCATAAGATACATAGAAACATAGGCAAAACACTCCATGACATACACTTCTAAAACACTTCTGAGAACTCATCTTCAGAAGCAAAGATAATGAAGAAATAGATAAATGGCTGGGACTACCTAAAAAACAATAACAAAAAAACAATACTTTTGTACAGCAAGAGAGACAATAACTAAAACGAAGACACAACCTACTGATGAGGAGAACAACTGGAAAGGGACTGATTTCAATGAGCTCAAAGGACTCAACAAAAAGCAAACAATCCAGTCAAAAAATGGGCAGAAAAGCTAAAAAGACACTGCTCCAAAGAGGAAATGCAAATAACCAACCAATATAAAAAAAAATGCTCAACATCACTTATAATCAGGGAAATGCAAATTAAAACAACAATGAGATACCACCTCACACTACTGAGAATGGCCCACATTAAAAAAACTAGAAACAAAAAATGCTAGTGAGGATTTAGAGGAAAAGGGACCCTCTTACACTGCTGCTGGAAATGCAAACTGGTTGAACCACTATGGAAAGCAGTGTGGAAGACCCTCAAAACACTGAAAATGGAGCTACCATGTGACCCAGCAATTCCACTCTTAGGAATCTACACAAAGGACATAAAAACACTAACCCTAAAGGAAATCTGGCCTATTTATGATAGTTAAGCTATGGAAGCAACCTAAATTCCCCCAAACAAATGACTGGATCAAAAAGATGTGGCATATATACTAATGGAATACTACTCAGCAATCAAAAAAGATAAACTCATGCCATTTGCAGTGACATGGATAGCACTGGAAGGGATTACGCTCAGTGAAATAAGCTAGATAGAAAAAGAAAAATATTGTCTGGCTTCACTTATAGCAGGAATATAGGGAAACTGAACAAAGGGTTAGAGGGGGAAAAAGACAAAACTAGAAGGCAAATTATAGATCTGAGATATACAGCAGGGGAGGGGGAAGGAAGGAATCAAAATAGGAGAGTGAAGAGCACAAGGGACTATGCTGTTGGTTCACAGGTGAGGTGGTGATGGGAGATTTATTGGGATTACACCTGAGGGGAGAAATCAGATATTAGAAATGAACAATGAGGTAAGAAAATAAAAAAGAAAAAAATGTATATCTATGTGGAAAGAAGACTGGATACATGGATTGATGTGTGAGAAATCAAGTTCAGACAATGTTAACGTTACAATTTAAGTAGTGGGTATGTGCATGCTGATAATAACATTTTTCTGACTTTCCCATACATTAAAATATTTTTATAATTAAAAAAACCCTAAAATTGCAAATACCATATGGCCAAGCAATTCCAGTCTTGGGCATCTAGCCAAAGAATATAAAACCAGTAACACACAAAAAGAATACTCAAAAATGTTTACTGCTGCACTGTTTACAATAGCTAAGACGTGGATGCAGCCTACATGTGAATCAATAGACAACCAGATCAAGAAAATACGGTAAATCACACTATGGAATACTAGCCAGCCATTTACAGCGTAATGGAGGGAGTTCAAGGGAATTGTGTTCAATAAAGCAAGTCACAATGACAAAAGCAAATATTGGACATGCAGGTACTCTTGTTATACCAGTAAGTGGACAGTCTCTACTGGTAATAAACCGGATACCGCAGGGACCTTGTCTCTAGCTCCTCCAAAGTATCTATCATGTAGACTAGGAAAAAAAAAAAAAACTTTTAAATAAATTGTAAATATCCTGGATGATTTTATTCTACCTTTCCAACATGTTTATACAAAAGGTAAAAAATACCAGCTTCAAAAATAGTATGAAAACAAAAAAGCATTTTCTTACCTATCTGAATATACATCACTCTCATCTTTCCTAAATCTCTGAAATATTGTAGGAAAACCTGTTGAATGAAATATTAAAAAACTTGGCCACTCCCTCTAAACCAGTAGTTTTCAAGAGGTCAACTTTGGATCCCAGGAGTTATCTGGGAAGGTTGGAAGACATTTTTTGATTGTCAAGAGGGGAGCAGGGACTGAATGGCATAGACAGGGCCAGGGTTAGTGGCTTTCCCCCTACCCCCAAGACACACACCACCCCAAGAATGATCCTAAAGTCATAACTGGGAGGTTGAGATTCCTACTCTAAATAGCTGCTCTGTCCTTTGAAAAGAGTGGAGTGGTTTCAGTACAGAACTTAAATACAAAATGAGTGGTAGCACTGCACCCTTAAGGCACTACTCCAGAAGGGGGGTGGGGGGAGCTTGAGCGGGATCACTCTGTGAACGCATGCAGAAATGTTGGTAGAAATGAGAGCTTCGGCCAGCACTGCCCAAACTTCTACTTTCCCCCACGCATCCTACAATGTGACCCTTCTTAACAGTCCAGACAAGATTTCAGTGTGTCTGACAGAGGGACCTAGAGAGAAACTGGGGTGCATGTATTTAGAAAATAGACACGGGTGGTGTCCTGGGACCTGCCCGCTAGGGGCAAGGAAGCAGGAGAGGGGGCGGCGGGAGGTACTTTTCTGGGACGAGAAGCTCCAGGCGGAGGTGGACGGGCTGGGCTGCTGGCTGGACGTCAGGCTCAGGCTGGGCGCCTGGCTGAGCGGCGGCGTGGGGCTTAGGCTGGGGCTGACCACGCTGGCCAGGCGGGGGCGGAAGGTCCTCGACTCTTCGTCGTCGTCACCGTCACCGAAGTCCAAAACCTTCCAGAAGGTCTCATCGCTGAACTTGCCGAGGACCTTCGGGGTCTTCCCTTTCTGTCTCCTCGCCTTCTTTTTCTTCTTCCCAGCAGCCTGCTCCTCCGCCGCCTCTTCCTTCTCGGCTTTCTCCATTTCCTCCTCCGCTTCTGCCGTCTCCTCCAGTTTGCTCTCCTCCTCCTCCTCCTCTTCTTCCTCCTCCTCCTCCTCCTCCCCCTCCTCTTCCTCCTCCTCCAACTCCAACGCCAACTCCTCCTCCTCCTCCAGCTTTGGGAAGCCGCGATTCGAGTGCATGTCGGCGGTGGCGGACAGGAGCCGGGATGGCGGCCGGCGCGGTGACTGCAGCGGTCGCCAGCCCCGGGCGCGCGCTCGGCTGTGCGGGCTCCGTGGGCAACGGCCTGTGGCGCGGCCGTGGGGATTTAAAGCCGCAGGATGCTTCTGCGGGGACAAATGGCGAGGCTGGGAGCTCAGGAGAACCGGATCGCGAGCGAGCTTATTTCGCACCTGCTTTCTCGGGTCTCAGTGGATCCTGAGCCACACTGGTAGCCTGCGGAGGGGAAATCCTCTCCCTTTCCTGGCAGGTCTTTTTGAATGGGGTAGGGCGCTTGGCTACCGGCTCTGGACACCCATAGGTCACTTGGGGTTTCCAAGGCTGCAGTTTGTTGTTTTGATAGACAGATGCTGGTTGGAACCTACAATAAAACTTTGTTAACAGAAATAGGAGCCTATCCTTTAGTCGTAGTTTACTGATTTTATTTTATTTTTTTTTTACTATTGCTTCAATTACACTGGTCAACAAAGTTTTACAGAAGTCATATCACTGAAATAAAATTAGTCATTTCCCATCAATTTGTATGTGCTCAAGACTAATATGACAGTCAAATTCTAATTTTGGCTCTAGTTTTTTTTGTAATCTACAATAAATGGATGTTTACATCACGAAATGCATGCCAATAGTAATAAGCCTACGATTAATACTTGTAAAAAATCCAGTCATAGACTACTCCTTAGATTTCTTCGCTTGTCTCTTGTACAGTTGTTCAGGCGCATCTCTGAGGAGTGTCCAGCAGTAGTCAGCCAGCATTGTAGTGGACCATTTTCCCTGGTATGTTTGTCCCATTGATGCGATATCTTGATGAAAATGTTCAGCATGTTCATCACTAACCATACCACAGTTTTCAGGGAAGAAATCCAGGTGAGATGAAGGAAGTGGATATTTAGAGACATGTTGCAACCAAGTTTCTGATACTGCATCAGCATATCTTCCACTAGTTCCTTGTGGTTTTCTGCCCTAACATTCCCAAGAAAGTTTGTAGACACTAGGTGAAAAAGCATTCCATGCAGCAAGTTGTTGAACCGGTAATCTCAATGCAGATGGAATGTTTGGGTAGACTATTCTCGACTTCTTTTCCTTCATATTCCGCCCGAGAGAGGAGGAACTAAGCAGAGGTAACAGTCTTTTATGTGGTTGCTTGGTTCTCTCCACACCATGGAGACTGGAAACGGCATTGATGTTTTTTTGCCATTTAACCAGTGTGCAAGCTGTGTTGTACCTGTAGCACAGCATGTATGTGGGGCCCAAGGCTTGTCCTGGTCACCAACCTTGCATCTGAAGCAAAGATAAGCCTTCTTCACTTGAGAAATGATACTTTTCTTCTGGTTGGTGTTAGGCTCAACCCCCCCTCCCCAAGGATAAGGGCGCTGTGAACTATCTTGGCGAAGATTTGTGACCTTGGAAAGCAGCTCATGTCCCCACTACTCAGACGGGCCACCGCAGCCCGATTGCACCTGCAAGGCCACCAGCTCCAAATGGAGTTGCCCCCACCCTTGGAATTCCTTCACCCCGTATAAAAGCCCACCCCCTTGGTTGCTGGGTGCGACTCCACAGACCCCTCGCCTGGGATCTGTGAACCTTGCCCCGGAGTTGCTAATAAAGGCCACTGTATCTTACATTCTCCTCTGCTTCGTTGCCTCTTCTATCGCTCGACCTTACAGTTGGCAAATGTCACTCCCCCACAAATAGAGCAGAAATTGTCCACACTATTAATGCACTTGCGAGGCATTACTGTTCTGTATTGTTTCTAAATCGATAAAATAATAACAGTTCTATGGAATAGTAGCTTAAACTGTCTCGCACGAAGTCTGAAATATTTCCGATGCTCAACCTTTCCAACAGGGCTTTATCTAGTGCACTGCTGACATCAGCTTACTTCAGCAGCTGCCTGGCAGTAGTTACATTGCATCAGAAAATGATGCAATCAATTCTGGATGATGTGTGCATAATGGTATTATGCAATGCGATGCAATTTTACATCATTCTAGGCTGATTTAGGATGTTGTTGCAGTCTTCCTGGATAAATTTACATGGTGAAACATATAAAATGAATTATATGACATATCTTCAAAACAAGAGCTAATAAAAAAAATTTCAGGGTTATATTCATGTTCAGCACACCAAGATACTACAGATTAGGGCCCTTTTAAGTCAGTTATGATCTCACTGTTGACCAGTGTAATGAGAGCATTACTTCTTCCCCTATGTGGATTCCTTTTATATACCTTTCTTGCTTAATTGTCCTCGCTAAGCCTAACAATACTATGTTGAATAGAAGTGGTGAAAGTGGATAACTTGTCTTCTACCAGGCAAGTTTACCAGTGGAAAACCTTTTAGTTTTTCACCACTGAGGATGATATTAGCTGCGGGCTTGTTATTTATGACCTTTATTATTATTTTTCCTTTACTCCCAGTTTTTTGAGGGTTTCCATCATAAATGGATGTTGAATCTTGTCAGATGCTTACTCAGGATCTATTGATATGATCATATGGTTTCTATCTTTATTTTTATTGACATGGTGAATTATACTGATTGATTTTCAGATATTAAGTCACCCTTGTGTCCCTGGCATAAATCCTAATTTGTTGTGATATGTGATCCCTTTAATGCATTGTTGGATTTTGCTTGCTGAGATTTTACTGAAGAACATCGTTAGGGAAATTGGTCTTATGTTTCATTTTTTATATTGTCTTTGTCTGGTTTTGAAATTAGTGCAATGTTGGCTTCATAAAATGTGTTTGGATTTATTCCTTTTCCTGTTTTTTTGAAAGTTTGTGAAGGATAGCTATCAGTTCCTTTTTAAAAATTTGTTAGAATTTATTTGTGACACTGTCTGGTCCTGGGGTTTGTTAATTGGGACAATTTTGATTACTGTTGTACTTCCCTTGCTTGTTGTTTAGTCTATTCAGGTCTTCTGTTTATTTCCTACTTAGTCTTGCATAATTGTATGATTCTAAGAATATATTCCTCTCTTCTAGGTTATTGAATTTATTAGCATATACATGTTCATAATAATCTCTTATTATTTGAAGCTCTACATCTGTTGTAATTTTTCCTTTTTCATACCCAATCCTATTTGAGTTTTCCCCCTGTTTTTCTTTGTGAGTCTAGAGAGATGTTTACCTTTTCCCCCCCAAAGAGCCAGACTTTGGTTTCTTTAATCTTTTGAACTGTCTTTTTGACTTCTATTATATTTACTTCTACTTTATTTTTGTACTTTCCTTTCTTCTATTGACTTAGTATTGCTTGTTCTTTTTCTAAGGTAAGATATGAAGTTATTTATTTGTGTTCATCTTGCTTCTTGGTATGAGTCTATATTGCTATATACTTTCCTTTTCATAATGTTTTTGGTGTGTACCATAACTTCTGGGAGATTGTGCCCTTGTCATATTTATCAAGTTTTTTTTATATCTTCGTTGGTTTCCTTACTAACCCAATATATATTCAATAGTGTGTTGGTTAGTCTTCACAAATTAGAGGGTTTTTTTCTGATTTCTTTTTGTAGTTTATTTGTAGTTTTATAACCTTATTATCAGAGAAGATGCTTGGTATGATCTTGATTTTCATGAATTTGTTGATACTGGTCTTGTGACCCAGCTTGTGATCAATGCTGAAGAATGACCCATGAAAAGAATGCTAATTGAGCTTTTTGGAGGTGTGGTGCCCTATCAATATCTGTTAAGTCAGAAAAACAAATGTCCTGAGAAACAAAATTACTGAGTAGGTGACTAAAATTGAAACTCTAATTAAGTAAATAACAGAGACGCAAAAAAGTAAAATGACCGATAGATGAAAAATCCTGGAGAAGTTATGGAATCAGACTAGACTAAATGGAAGATTAAATCATGTACCTTGAAGATGACAATACACAAATAATCCAGGTGGGTGAAGAAAGAGAGATATAAAGAAAAAAATGAAGAAACACTTTGAGAATTATCCAACTCTATGAGAAAAGGCAATATGAGAACAATGGGTATTCAAGAAGGGGAAAAAAGGGAGAAGGGAACAGAGAACTTATTTAGAGAAATAATAGGATGGAACTTCCTGAACTTGGAGAAGGAAATATACATACAATTCATGAATCTAAAAGGATAGCTGAACAAGATGAGACCAACACCAAAGCACACAGTACTGAACTTCTAAGCAGTCAAAATGAAGCTGAGAGGGAAAGAAGTATGTAACCTATAAAGAAACCTCAAGAGGCTAATATCAATTTTCTCTGAAGAAACACTACGGGTAGGGAGAGAATGGAATGATGTTATCAGAATACTTAAAGATAAAAAGTGCCAACCAAGAATACTCTGTCCTGCAAGGTTCTCCTTTAGATACAAGGGAAGAATAAAGACTTTCTCAGGTCTTAACTGAGAGAATAATGCTAACCGAATTAAGTCAAGAGAAGGAATTTGCAATCCCTCCCCATTCCAGGAAATGTTGAAAGAAGCTCTCAAATCTAAACTAAAGAATGGAACATTCATGAAGAAATGAATAAGGAAATAGAACCAAAAACTATGGGCAAAATGGCAACAACAGATTTTCATTTATTTTTATTTTCTTATGGAGAACTTATATTTTATAGTCTAGGACATTAAAACTTTATTTTAGAAAATGTTAATTTTACAATCTATAAAATAATGTTTTAGGTACATCCAATGTAAATGAAATTTTTCATTATTGAGGTAACATTGGTTTATGTTAATGTTTGTGATTCAGAGGCATAGAATAACACATGCTTAGATGCATGTCACCACACCACATCCACCACTAAGCCACCACAGCCCTCCAACATATTTCGTTCTGCCTCAGTTACCATTTTATTTTCCTTTCTCCCATTCCCTGTCTTGTAGCTACAATTCCACAGACAGATTCTTAGGGTTTGTTGTCATTTGGTTTCGTCTAACCCTTTGTTTCTCTATACTCCACATATAAGTGAAACCAAACCATCTGGTATGTGCCTTTCTCTTGACTTATTTCAGTTATCATTAGTCCCTCCAGTTCCATCCAACTTGTTACAAATGGCAAAAGTTCATCTTTTTTTTTTTTTTATAGCTGAATAGTGTTTCTTTGTATATATATACCACATCTTTCTAATTATGTGAATTTTTTTTGGAAAATATTTTTCTTTGTCAAAAGTATATAGTATTATGTAATTATTTTCTGTTCTTATCATTTGATAATTTGTTTCCCTTTCTGCATACCATTTTCTCTAAAGACTGCATGAAAACCATCAGTTTGATAAAGGCAAAAGAATGAATTTTTCCCCAATGTAAGCTTCTTACTTGCATGCAGAATATTTTGAATGTGCTGTAGATGCCTCTTAGTGCAGGAAGAAATCACTGTCTCTTGGGAATGTTTTTGGTAAGAATTGTTCTCATTCATAATGGAAGCAGAATAACAAAGAACCACAACTTTGATGAGGACTGATTATGAATGTGCTTGCTGCATTAGTGTTTTAGTCCATTGAGGTTATTATTACAAAGTAGCACAAACTGGGTAATTTATAAACAACAGAAATTTCTCACAGTTCTAGAGGCTAGCAATTTCAACATCAAGGAAGTGGCAGATTTGGTGTCTGGTGAAAGCTGTAGTACAAAAGGTTTCTGTTCTAGCTCATGATACTTATATCAGGGGAGAACCACACAGTAAGTGAAAAAATTAATTTGTATTGGGGTTAAACCCTGGACCCAAATTGACCAACTGTATGAACTTAGTTAGGATTCCCAACTTTTCTGTGCCTCCACATCTTTAAAAATGGGAAAAATAATCTTGACTAGCCTATGTAGTAGCCTAATAGGCACTTCTTTGAAATAGTACAAAAATTAATATTCTTTGTACCTACTTTATAGACTGGTCGTAATAGTTCACCAAGTTAATATATGTAATAACTTAGAAAAGCTCCTGGCACATTGTAAATCTTGCATTACATATTTTCATTTTGATTGTCATTGTCGCCTGCATTTAGTTAAAATGCGTTAAGACATTGAGGCACTTTCTTTCAAAACATGCCAGTGATCTGACAAACTGATAAGGTGAAGAAGAGGCAGATTTAATAGGTATACCCAATATAACAATGTATACCCAAGTGTTTTAGAAGCTAAGAAGAAAGTTACATCTTAATTGTAAACTTGTTGAATTGAATTCTCCTATTTGTTGACTACCTACTATTTTAGGATTTTTTAGCAAATGAACAACTTAATAAACGATAGATTACTCTGTATTAGTGTTATAAGTGGGATATTTGTAGAGGAACATCTATGAGTGGGGGGTGATACTCTCAGGTTTCTCTTGGGTCTGTTTTCTGAGTCATATATATAATATTTAGCTACTATGTATGTATTTTATCCTTTGACTCAAGTAAGTTCTGATATACACCAAGATTTGGACACCTAAGAATAGTCTGGATTGGTTTGAATGTTTTCCCTTGTTTTCTAATGTGTTTTAATGGGGAGGATAATATCTGTAAGTGTGTTTCAGAAGTCTGGGGAGGTTCAAGTATTTGCCCTGATCCATTAATGACAACGGTGAATGCACCGGTCAACCAGGCATCAGGTGTGGGCTGCTGGCCCCTACTACATGGGCTGGGTTTTCATAAGATTCTTTTGTTGGTGGTGTTTTGAAAAGGTGTATATATTTATTTTCCTAACAACTTTGTTAATTTTTGGAAAGTATTTGATTTCTCCCCTCAGATGTGTTGTTCCCATGGGTCTCCCATCAACATAGCACCTGTAATCCATCACCATATTCCCTTTTGCTCTTCCCTCCCCTCTTTGAACCCTCTTCCTCCACATCCCGTGCTGTTTGTTTCAGATCTATGATCCTCTTGAAAGGTTTTTTTTTCATCTGCCTTTGTTTGTTTTGTCTAGATTCCACATGTAAGTGAAACCATCTGGTATTTCCCTTTCTCCTTCTGGCTTACTTCATTTAGAATAATCCCTTCCAGCTCCATACATGTTGCTGAAAATGGCATTCGTTTATGTTTTTGATCACTGGGCAATATTCCATTATGTATATACCACATCTTTTTGATCTAGTCATCTGTTTTGGTGCATTGTTTGTTTCCATATCTTAGCTATTATAAATAGTTCTTCACCTAACCTAGGAGTGCAGGTTTCCTTTTGAATTAGTTTTTTTGTCTTTGGGTAGATTCCTAGGAGTGGAACTGTGGGATCATATGGTAGAACCATTTTTAATGTTTTGAGGAACCTCCACACAGCTTTCCATAGTGATCGGACCAGGTTGCATTCCCACCAGCAGTGTAAGAGTGTTTCTTTTTCACCACATCCTAGCCAGCGTTTGCTGTTTCTGTCTTATTTATTTATTTATTTATTTATTTTGATATGGGCCATTCTCACAGGTGGGAGTTGGTATTTTATCACGGTTCTGATTTGCATTTTCCTGATAATAAGTTGAACATTTTTTCATATGCTTGTTGGCCATTTGCATTATTTGGAGAAGTACCTACCTAGCTCTTCTGCCCATTTTTTGATTGGGATATTTGCTTTGTTGTGTTGAGTTGTGTAGGTTCTTTGTAAATCTTAATATCAGTTCATTATTGGAAGTATGATGTGCAAATATTTTCTCCCATTCAGTATGGTGTCTCTTTGTTTGGGTTGCTGTCTCTTTCGCTGTACAGAAGCTGTTTAGTTTGTCATATATGGCTTTTATTATGCTAAGCTATGTTTCTTATACCCCAAGAATTAAAAGGACCTTCACATAAATGTATGTTGAACTTCGTGACATGCTTTCTCAGCATCTATTGATATGCTCATATGTTTTTTATTTTTCTTTTTGTTGATATGTTGAATTATATTAATTGATTTTCAGATGGTGAACCATCCTTGTGTCTCTGGAATAAATCCCACTTTGTCATTGGTCATGGTGTATTATCCTTTTAATGCATTGTTGGATTCTGTTTGCTAGCAGTTTACTGAGGATTTTTGGATCTGTGTTCATTAGGGAGATTGGTCTTTAGGTGTGTGTGTGTGTGTGTGTGATCTTTGTTTGTTGTTGATACTAGTGTACTATTGACTTCATAAAATGTATTGGGTAGTATTCATTCTTTCTCAATGTTTTGAAAGATAGGTAACAGTTCATCTTTGAACATTTGGTAGAACTCATTTGTGAAACCATCTGGTCCTAGGCTTTTGTTTAGGGGAAGGATTTTGATTACTGCTTCAAGTTTGCTGCTTGTAATTAGTTTGTTTAGGTTTCTATTTTGTCTTTATCCAGTTTGGATGATTGTATCATTCTAAGAATTTGTCCATCTCTTCTAGATTGTTGAACTTGTTTGCATATAAATGTTCATCGTAATCTCTGATTATCTTCTGGATTTCCACTTTGTTGTAATTTCTCCTCTTTCATTTATGATCCTATTTATTTGAGTTTTCTCCCTTTTTTCATTGTGAATCTGGTTAGGGGTTTGTTTATTTTGTTTATTTTTTTCAAAGAATCATATTTTGGGATCATTGATCTCTTGGACTCTCTTTTATGTTTCTACATCACTTAATTCTGCCTTAAATTTTATTATTTCATTTCTTCTACTGTCTTTGGTATTATTGTTCTTCTTTTCTAGTTCCTCAAATGGGAGATTAGATTATTTTTTTGGCTTCTTTGGTGTTTCTTGTTGTGTGCTTATACTGCTATATACTTTCCTCAATAATGTTCTTGCTGTGTTCCATATGTTCTAGAGGGTCCTTATTTTCACCTGTCTCAAGGTATTTTTTTTACACCTTTGATTTACACATTAACCCAGTGGTCACTCAGTGGCATGTTATTCAGTCTCCGTATAATTGGGGAGCTCCTCCTTGCTTTCTTTTCATCATTGGTTTCTAGTTTTATGCCTTTGTAGTCAGAGAAGATGGTGGTATGATTTCAGTCTTCATGCACTTGTTGATGTTTGTCTTATGACCCAGTGTATGATCAATCCTGGAGAATGATCTGTGCACATTTGAGAAAAATGTGTATTCAGGTTTTTGGTGGTGCAGTGTCCTATAAATAAATGCCTGTGAGGCCAACATGAAAGTATCTCTATCTTGTCCTCCACCATGTCCTGAGGACCTAAAAAGTACAATTGACCCTTAAACAACTTTGGTGGTTAGGGGATCCCCTCCCCCCAGTTAACAATTTGCATATAAATTTTAACTCTCCCAAATACTTAACTACTAATAGTCTACTGTTGACTAGACACATTATCAATAACATAAATAATAAACATATATTTTGTATGTTATATACATTATATACCATACTCTTACAAATATAAATTAAGCTGAGAAATAAAATGTTATTAAGAAAACCATATGGAAAATGCACTTTCAGTACTGTTTTTATCCATACCATAAGTTTATGTTGTCGATTTAAAGAAAATCTACATGTAAGTGGACTTGCACAGGTCAACTCCACTTTGCTCAAGTGACAACTATAAGTGGAGCACATAAAAGTAAAGGGGTTTTAGTTATAATTTAATGTAATTCCTCATTTCACAGGTGAATTACTGGTTTGGAGATGTTTGGTGTTCTATCTCAAACCAAAACTAGTAAGTGGTGGCATGAGGACTAGAACTCCAGTGACCTGGTTTCCAGGGTAATGTTCTCTACCAGAACTCTGTCTTTCACCACCATTATGATCAACTCGAGACAGTTGTTAAAAATGCAAACTTTTAATTAAAATAGGCATGAAGAAAAATGTACCAATTTTAAGTGTAGTACTTGGCAAACTTCACAAAGTAAACACATTAGGACAAGGTTTAGTGATTAAATATTAACCACTATATATATATATATATATATATAGTACACACACATATATATACACACACACCATATATTATATATATAATATATAATATGATATAAATTATATATATAATTATATATTATATATAATAATATATATTATATAAATATTATATTATAAATAGTATAAATATCATAAATATATAAATATATAAATATATAAATATATAATAATATAATACTATAAATATAAATAATAAAAATATATAAATATATAAAATATATAAATATATATAAATATAATAAATATTATATATAAATATTATATTAATATTATATAAATATATAAATATTATATAAATATATAAATACTATATAATTATATATAATATATTATATATATTATTATATATTATTATATATATTATAATATATCTATATATTAATATATATATTATATATTAATATATATAATATATACTTGCCCTGCTGACCAGATGATAATATATAATATTATATATATATTATATTATGTAATATAATATATAACTATAATTATATATATAATTATATATAGTATGTATAATATTATAATATAATATAATATAATATATAATAATATAATATATATTATATTATAATGATATATGTAATATAGTAATATATAATATAATATAATTATAATATATAATATAATATAATATAATATAATATATATAATATATATATAATATAAACTTCTCCAAAGACTTGGTGTGACATAGTCACATTTATTTCTTTTGCCTCTTAATGACTTAAGGTCTTACCTGCCTGGTTGGTACAAATTGAGCCACACAGACTGAAATCTCTGGGTTTTCCAGAAAGAAAAGTTTTTATTTGACTCTTGTTTTGTTAGGGGACTCGGGAAGGAGGGCACCATAGCTAGTATAGGAATCTTCACACACGCGCACGTGTGTGCGTGCGCACGCACGCACACAAACACACTCACAGCATAGGCTCCATTTACACACTATATGCTAATGATCTGTTTTCTTTAAACTAAAACACTTGCTTGAAACTGAGACTCCTTCCTGATGATGCCCAAAAGAGTGCTGGACATTGACCATTGAATGCACCAGGGTCAAGATAACCAGTAGGCTGATAACTTCTGGGAGCTGAATGTGATGAAAATCAGAAACATCAACTGTGACAGACTGTTCTAACCCATTATTGCTAACTCATTATTTTAAAAAAAGGCCTGTAGATGAGATGGCAGGATAGTTTCTTCAGGGTTCATGCCCATGGTTCTCTCAGATTGATGGCCAGGCATCTGAAAAATAAAAGTTCTTAGAGATTCAATTCCTATCTCTGTTGACTGGCTTTTGGTAGTGACAAACAACAGAACCCAGGTCTATTCCAGTAGCAGTTTGGGTATACAACAGCTCTTAGCTTTTCTTCTCAGATTCTCTCAGAATCTTACCTCTGAGGGAGGTGATTTTCAAGAAGTAAAAGGTCTTGAAAGGGGGTATAATTTTCCTTGGATACTGAAGCTACTTGCCCTGCTGACCAGATGATATAACGTCCAAGAAAGGCATTCCTAGGCATTTGCAGGTACTCTACACGTGCCCTCAGGGAGTTGGTTGGATTGAGAGAAGGCTAGAAATTCCTCTCTTCCCTGTAGGTATGCTCCTTTGCAAAGTAACTTTGTTACTTTCCCCCTCAAGAGGTAGCCTCCTTTTCTTCTCTTTTGAATCTGGGTGGGGTCATGTAATATGCTATGGTCAGTGGGACATTAGCAAACATAGTAAATGGAAGCCCAAAGCACTTGCATATTGAGGGTCTTGCCTGCTTTTGCTGGTGGGAATCCTGTAGTTGCTATGTGATGAAGCTTGGGCAAGTTGACTGGCGGGTGAGAGAACTCATTAAGCAGAACAAATGGTTGCAGCTCAGGCTTCTTGTGCCCACCAGTTTGCCAACCAGTTGGATGTGAATATTAGCTCCAGGCGTCCCATGTGCTGACCCCAGGGAGGAACCAGCTGGCCCAGAATAGAAATACACAGCTGAATGACAGAATTGTAAAGGACATAAAATGATGAGTTTTGGGTTTAGTTTTTAAGTGACAGAGTTTTGGGATGGCTTGTTATGTGGCAATAGGTGACTGAGTTAAAAGTGAATTTCTCTTCCAGCCTAGATAGTACAATAGCTGAAGCTATTAGCATAAAACTAAGTAGCACCCAGGGACCCCCAAACTTAAGGGACTACATATTCTGAATGGGGTCTGGTCATCTGCCACATAGACTCTTAGTTTGAAAGACCTTTACATGTCTCTCCTCCACGTCTCTTCCAAGTCCCCTTCCCAGCAGTACCAGGGTGCAAGTGGGGGTGGAGAAAAGGGTGACTGTTCACCTTTAAAAACTTTTCTAAAGGAGATAAGCACACATTTCATACTCCTTAGGTAGGCAGCACCCTAGACACTGGTAGAGATAAACACACATATGTATATACGTACATACAGGAACTTTTTTTAATGTTAACAAATGCATGTATGGAGTGGGCATGGGTTTGGGGCTGGGAGGGGGTGAAGAAATCCTTTAATTTTACTGCTATTGCACCCTTATATAGACATGTTTACAACAAATGTATGTTTACAGTATTACCTGAATCATTATAAAAGTTAAATAAATGCCCATATATAGCTGAGAGACATTCATTACATCCCCAACTTGTGACCCAAAGTGGTAGTTAGTGGGTGATAAGGGTGGGTCCTTGAATTCCTTTCTCAAGAATTAAATGAGGACTCTAACGATGGCAATTGATTTAGAAACAGATCTATTGAAGCAATAGAGCAACAGAAAGCTCCAGGAAGACATCAGAAATGTCTCCCGAAGGGACAACAGCATCTCCCTGACAGGCCACAAGGAGCCTAACACAAAGGATGATTTTATTCTCTGTGTGGGGGGACAGGAGGAGTTTGGAACAGCCTTGCACACTGCAGTTGGAGAATGTTTCAGGTGACTCATGTTCAGAAAATGGAGGACAAATCCCACCCAGAGGCAGAGATCTTAGCGTTAAAAGGAAGACAAGATGGAGTAAGTTCAGTGCTCATCTCAAGATACATGTGCACCACCAACTTGATGCAGTCAGGTCTGTCTGTGGGCCAGCAACTATTCTGCTTTGTATCCCTGGACTGCTGAGTCAATTGATTGAAACAAAGGAGTTACTAGGAACAGAGTTAAGTAATGATTTTCAGTTAATTATTAAACGATGATTTACATGCACTATGGTTAGTGTTCTTGTTTCCAAGGCTACATGCAAAGGGAAAGGAGCAACCATATACAAGAGGCCACCTGTCTCATGAGGGCTATCTCCCTTCCTCTCAACCACAGCACTGTGGTTTCCCTTCCCTCAAGGTGCGGGGGAAATACCCTTCTTTGCCTAAATCTTCTCTTTCTGCCCAAATATGGCAGCCTGGCCAGCTCTCTGCACTCTTTCACCCCTTGTGTATACTCAGTGGGAGGAGGGTGAGTGTGAGTGTGGGCAGGAGAGATAAGTTGAGGAGAAAGAGATAAAGGAGGAAGATCTAGAAATGTGTTCTAAATGTGTACTGTTCCAGAGGTAAAGAAAACCTCAGATCTTCTGGAGCAGTGCCCAGCAACTTGTTCTGGCTGGTCCTATCAATCCATTCTTGACTTATAAGTGCCTTCAAAACTTCTTCGAGTGACTGGAGAAAAGGTTTTGGGAGGTTAGATCTCGAGCAGTTGCAAGTCAAAGGGTTTTCCAGAGAAATGAGCGAGCAGGTGGCCTCTGTAGTAAAAAACATGGTCAAACAGAGAGAGAAATCTCGGTAGTTAAAGATCTATATGAAGGCTGAGTTTTACTTGAATACTTTCTGATAGTTTACATTTCCCCTTGTGTAATTTTACTAGCTGTCCACTATCTCTTTGCTGCTAGTAGTTAGAAAGCCCTCTGGTGGACAGTGATTGTTTAGTGTTTCAGCATTTCCTCCTGCTCCTCATTCTTGTGGAGATCCCCCTTCAGGGATTTTAAATGAGAATGATGTCTCAAAACCTCTCTTCATAATCCCGAGTTGGGCCATGGTTTCCTTTTCCTGGAATTTCTGAATAGATATTCTGGAAAAAATATGTATTATCTGCACTCTTTTTTATATTTTTGAATTTCCTATGGAAATTCAGTCTCAACTTTTGTCTATTTTAGCATAAACGTTATTTTTAAACCTTCATCTGATAGCTACAATATCCAGAAACTTCTAGGTTTATTGCTATTGTTTTTCAATGATCATTTTGTTATTGTTATTCATGTAGTTTTGTCTCTTTAACTATCTGCTTTTTTGAAGTCATGTACCAGACATAGTTACTTTAAAAATTTGTAAAAGTAATTTGAACTTTAGGATTATTTAATCTCTCTCTGTAGTGGAATTAAATTTATTTTAGGAAGGAACCTAGAGTGCTTGAAATCCAAGATCATATTAATCCAATTTCACTGGTTACCAGGATTCAAAACTAGATTGTGTCTCTGCTTCCATTTCATTTTTGTTTAGAATGCAGCTCTCAGCATTCCCATTTCAAGTGGGGATACCAGCGCCTTTTCCCATACATGGTGGTCACCGACTCTCTTTTTTTTTTTTCATTTCTCTTATCCCATTAAAAGCTGTCAAAAATCTTTTTTTTATTGTTATTTATGTCTTTTACATTTTGTATTCCCCTTGGGCAGCCCACCACCAATTCACCCGTGATCCATCTCCATGGTCCCCTGTATTTTCCTCTCTTCCATTTTGTGCCCTTATCCTCCCCCGCCCCCCACTGCTAAGTGTCTCTCTCCCACCCGGCCTCCCTATAGTCCTATTATAAGTGAAACCATTCGATATTTTTCTTTTTCTTTCTGGCTTATTTCACTGAGTATAATTCCCTCTAATTCCATCCATGTCGCTGCAAATTGCATGTGTTTATCTTCTTTCCATGCTGAATAGTATTCCATTGTGTATATGTACCACATATTCTTGATCCAGTCATCTATTTTTGGACATCTGGGTTGCTTCCATACCTTTGCTATTGTGAATAGTGCCGCAATGAACATATGGGTGCATGTATCCTTTCGGATTAGTGTTTTTGTGTCCTTTGGGTAGATTCCCAAAAGTGGTATTGCTGGGTCGTATGGGAGCGCCATGTTTAGCAGTTTGAGGAATCGCCATACAGCTTTCCGTAGTGGTTGGACCAGTTCACATTCCCACCAGCAGTGTAGAAGAGTTCCTTTTTCTCCATATCCTTTCCAGCATTTATTGTTGCCTGTATTTTTAATGTGTGCCATCCTCTCAGGTGTGAGGTGGTATCTCATAGTGGTTTTGATTTGCATTACCTTAATTATAAGTGATGTTGAGCATTTTTTCATGTGTCTGTTGGCCATTTGCTTTTCTTCTTTGGAGAAGTGCCTTTTGAGCTCTTCTGCCCATTTTTTGACTGGGTTGTTGGCTTTGTTTTTGTTGAGTTGTGTGAGTTCCTTGTAAATTTTTGTTATCGGTCCTTTATCAGATGTATTGTGTGTAAAAATCTTTTCCCAGTTGGTATGGTGTCTGTTAGTTTTGGTTAATGTCGCTTTTGCTGTACAGAAGCTTTTTATTTTGATGTAATCCCATCTGTTTATCTTGTCCTTCACTTCCTTCACTTTGGGGGATGTGTCTTTCAAGATTTTACTGAGATGTGTGTCGTGTAGAGTTTTGCCTATATTTTCTTCTAAACATTTTATGGTTTCAGGTCTTACATCCAGGTCTTTTATCCATTTTGAGTTGACTTTTGTGCAGGGTGTGAGGTAGTAGTCTAGCTTCACTTTTTTGCATGTGGCTGTCCAGTTTTCCCAGCACCATTTATTGAATAGACTGTCCTTGTTCCACTGCATTTTCTTTGCTCCTTTGTCAAAGATACGTGGCTTTAATTCTGGGTATTCTATTTGGTTCCATTGGTCTTTCTGTCTGTTTTTGTTCCAGTACCATGCTGTCTTAATTATTATGGCTCTGTAGTATAATTTGAAATCAGGGAGTGAAATTCCTCCGTTTTCTTTCTTTTTAGTTAGGAGGGCTTTAGCTATGCGAGGTTTTTTGTGGTTCCATATGAATTTCATCAG
>PVIJ01003612.1:0-72761 GCA_004024925.1 Scalopus aquaticus
AAAAAAAAAACAGGGAGAGGAAAGAAAAGGGGAATGGAGATGAGGAAAAGTAGGAATGAAGGACAAAGAGAAAAAGGTAGGTTAAAAGTTTGAAAAAAAAGGGGGATAATAATAAAATAGTGAAAAATAAAAATAATAATAATAAAGAAAATAAAGTATTGGGGAGATGTGAATTTGGAGTTCTGTAGTCTTTTTGTTCTTAGGTTCTGGGGTTTCTGGTTGGGTCCCCTGCTGGGGTTCAGCCCCTCCTTTCCAGTGACATATGTTGTTGTCTTGTTGTTGCTGCTGTCATTAGTCCTTGCTGGGAGTCTTTCTATTCTTTCTCCCCTCTCCCCCACTTTCCTCCGATGTTTGCCTGGGGCTATTCCTGCCCCTGGGGTTATGTCTGGTGGAAGGGGGTTGGGAGCTCCTGGTCTTAGTTTCTTTTCTGCTGCTTGGGGCCTGCTACTCCACGAAGGGGTGCAGGGGTGGAGGTTGTGGGTGGCTGTTGATCAGCATTTCACCTCACCTAGTTTCTAGGGTGCCAGTGTGCAGCCGCCTAGAAGTTGGGGGGGGGGGTGGCAAGTGCTGGGCCATGTTCACCACCTGCTGTGGTCTTTTTTTGTTTGTTTGTTTGTTTTTTGCTGCCCTCCGGGTGCCAAGATGCTGACACTTTGCAGGGGAGGTTGTGGTCAGAGATAGTTTCAGCAGGAGATATTTTCAGGAACAGGTATGGGAGGGGTTTTGGGGCTTGTCAGTCAATAGTCCTTAAATGCCATCATTCCCCTCCCATCGATTTGCATTCTAAAGCCCAGAATGTTTGAGGTGGTCTCCGCAGGAGGTTTTCCAGCCCAACTGGTTTTTCTGGCTAATCTATCACCTAGCAACCAGTGGGGGATGTTTCTTGCTTGAACTTTCTCCCCTTTGAGATGTTACCTAGCCCCAGGTGGGGGATGGGACGCAGTGACCCTCCCGCTTTCCTGCTCCTCAGGGCTGCCATGCAGGGAAGAGAGGGGGGTCGTGGGGAGTGGGGGGAGTGGGGGTCGCACTCCCAGTCAGCTGGCCGGAGCCCTCCAACCTCACCACAGTTTCTAACCTTGTATTCAGTGGCTCTCAGGGTAAGCTGGTCCGCCCATCTCTCCTTTCTGCTGCTCCTTTGTGTGGAATCCGATGTCCCCTCTCTTCTCTTTACTCTGACTCTTCAGTTTATTTTTAAGTCCAAAGCACCCCCGGGGTTGATTGTATTGCGTAGGGTATCCGGTTCTCTTCGAGACAGCTCTCAAAATTAGGGATATTTTTCTCCATAAATCGATTTTTTGTGGGAGAACCTGATCCTAGCGTCTGTTGGCTGCCATGTTTTGGGGGCGTGTCCATTTAAGCTAGCTTTTAAGAAAGTAATACATGTAAGAGCAAACCAGAAAGAATAAGAAATGAAAGCTAGAGAACTCCTTGCTTATCTTAGCGCTGTCTTTCTCAGAGACTATTTAAATTTCTGAAGAGCAAATGGGTAAATCAGCTGGCACATAAAAGCATGCAACTGATATCACCCTCTCACCATACGGGATCACTCAGTACTTATGCTTCATGCCTGGTGCTTTTTCACATGTTAATGTATCTCAGTGCTCTTTCCAAATTTATAACATCTTATCCCAGTCTTTTATATATTTGTAGAACTCAAAGGAAATGGACATATATTTTAACCAAGATATGACAGTTTGGGGAGATAGGCAGAGTTATTGTCATTTTATAAATGAGGAAAATGCTTCAGAGAGATAAAATGGCTGATTTGTTTTGCAGTTAGTGAAAGGGCTAAGGCCCAGGTCTTCTGACTCTCCCAGTTCATTTTTTTCTGCCACAACCAAGAAAGCATCTGAGGGAAAAGAACAGAAAACCACCTCACCTCTTTGAGACCATGAGGGAGGGCCTCACAGAAAGGTCTCTTTCTAGAGACCTTCCTGTTTGCTGTCCTCAGGTTCCTGATAAGCACAGCCTCGCTAAGAGAAATTTTTAAGCCGGGAAAGCAATTAAAGCTGTAAGGTTTGTGCTCAGTCATTGGAGCAATTGGAGCCCCCCTCATCCCCCCACTTTGCCTGTTTGAATTTCTGTGTCATTTCCTTGGTGCAGGACCTAGGACTAGGTCACCATGGCCTTTCTTTGTGGCAGTGAAAGGAGTGTCTGCAAAGAAGTTCTCATGTTTTTACATATTTTATGTTTTCAAAATGTTTATCTTCTTATAAAGCTGTGTATGTTCATTATAACACATACATGCATGCCCATCTAAATCAAAAATAGACATTCTTTTTATGTAATTCTCCCAGTGCTGCAAACCACTGTTAACAGTTCAGGACTTTTTTGGTCTTCCCCATCTCCCCCCACAAGGCTTTTTTCTGTCTGCATGCATGAGACTGACCGTGAGTGAATAAAGATGAAGTTTTTATTTGTACTCCATTATGCCTGTTTTCATTGACATCTTGTCATGGCTTGCTTCCATGCTGTGTTGTTTCTACACTCTAGCTCACTTTTTTTTTAATACATTTTAAAAGAACAGGTTTATTAGGAAAAGGAGAAAGGAAAAGAGAAGCACTTGCATAGACACAGGTGACAGAGAGCTGCTGCTACTTTGCAAAGGGAAAATGTGAAAAGAAATGCCTGCGACTACAGGCGGGAAGGAGAGCTGCTCTAGCTCCCTTTTTAAAGATTTCAAATGACACTTTTTTATTTCTTTTAAGTAATATTGGTTTACATTGTTGTTTATATTTTGGGGAGTATTGAATGCCTCCACACCCCCAAGTGCTACTACCATAGTCTACCGCTATAGTCCCTTGTGCTCCCTCCCTACTTTGTTCTGACCCCTTCCCCTCTGGATTCCTTAGTTTTATAGTCAGTTCTCAAGGGTTAGGTTTTAAAGTTTGGCTTTATGGATCTTTGCTTTCTCTATATTCCACCTATAAGAAACACTATCTAGTATTTGTCTTTCTCCTTCTGATATATTTTGTTTAGCGTAATCCAGCTCCATCCATGTTGCTGCAAATGGCATGAGCTTGTCATTTTTGATCACTGAGTAGTGTTCCACCTTGTATCTGTATCACCTCTTGACCCACTCATCTGATTTTGGGCACTTAGGTTGTTTCCATATCTTGACTGTTGTAAATAGTGCTACTCTGAGCATAAGAGTGCAAGTTTCCCTTTGAATTAGTGTGTGTGTATTTTCAGGTAGATTCCTAGGAGGAATTGCTAGGTCACGTGCCAGATCCATTTTTAATCTTTTGAGGAATTTCCATACTGTTTTTCATAGAAGCTGGACCAGTCTACATTCCCACCAGCAGTGTAAGCCGGTCTCTTTTTCCTCACAACCTTACCAGTACTTTTTGTTTCTGGTCTTTTTGATGTGGTCCATTCTCACAGGAGTGAGGTGGTATCTAATTGTGGTTTTGGTTTGCATTTCCCTGATGATAAGTGATGATGAGCATTTTTTTCATGTGCCTGTTGGCTGTCTGTGTGTCTTCTTTGGAGAAGTGTCCGTTTAGCTGTTCTTCAATTTTTTTGGTTGGGTTATCAATTGACACTATTAAAGCATTCTACTGACTTCATAAACTTTTATAGTCTGAAAGTACCATAATATATTCACATTTGTTTTGGTTGTTTTCCATTTTTTCACTCTCAAAAATAGAATTCCAATAAACATACATATACACATTTTAAATACTCAGTTGCTCAACTCATCACAGGGAGAAAAACATCAGATTTGGAGGTTAGGAATCAGGGAGGCACACTTCCTGTCCAGCTCTCTGCTACTTTAGGTGTGTCCTTGCTCAATTTTGTGATGTTAGGCCAATTCTTTCTCTTTTCTTGTCCTACTATTTGCAACTGGATATAAAAAGCTTTACTCAAAAGCAGACCGACAGCACTTGTAGCACAGCTCTGGCTATATGCAGAGGATACGGAGAAGAGCAGAACATGCACCTGTCCCCCAGAGCATCACAGCCCCAGTGACACGGCACATGCACATGGTAGGGGTCAGGAGAATCTGGGCTCCTCCCCACCATCTGCCCTCCTCAAAGACAGGCAGGGCCTTGATGGGGAAAGGTTGGCAACTCAGGAAAACTATGAGCAAAACCACAGAGGTGGGAATGTGGCTGAAGCATTTGGGACAGTGAGGAGAACAGTGGGGTAAGGAGGTTTAGGTGAGCTGGAGATGGACTCTTGAAAGCTAAGCAAAGAATCCTGGAATTGACTCAAAGGCCGTAAGTCCTAGAAGATGAAGCTGGTATTGGTGTTGGGAATTTATAATGCCTTGTGGTTTATATAATAGGTAAAAGGGGCAGGTGTGTGTGTGTGTGTTTGTGTGTGTGTGTGTGTGAGAGAGAGAGAGAGAGAGAGAGAGAGAGAGAGAGAGAGAGAGAGAGAGAGAGAGAGAGAATTTGCATTTATATTTGTATTGATGACAGCTTTTATTTAATTGCTGAAAGGGCACATAGAGCAGTCCAGCACAGTTCTTGATAAATGAACCAGGACTTGGACAGAGGGAGATCATTGCCCTGGGTACATCGTTGGTGGCATGCAAAGCTGTGGGTGCATGTCTGGGTGAGGCCCACCAGTGACTGAGTGATACTGTAGCCTCCCTGTCAATTTGCTGATGGCCTATAACATGGCCGCTTAGAAAAAGTCTTGAACTTGGCTTCCAATTCCAACTCTGCCCCTAGCTGAGATCCAGGCCCTCATGGACTGGCATTTTCATATAGTGAGATGAGGTTGTTGGATTAGAATTAGTGACTTTGTATTTCTTCCCACTCTGGCTGTCTGAATCATACCTTTTTGTGTCTTGAGAAGCCCTTTTGTACATAATGCTTGTTGACTCTAGCCCCATTGAGGGTATAGAGGAGAGAGAGATTTTTGATGAGGAAGTTAGAGTTCGGAAGGATTAAGTGACCTGCCCCAGGTTATTGAATGAGTTAAGAACAAAATCCAAGTTTTGGTCTTCACTTCAGTGCCCTTTCCATTGTACCATATCACTGAAAGGAAATCATTTCCTTTTAGCAGTCTATTTCTGAGTTAGAAATGAAATCTACCCATACCTAAGTTAGCATGAGTTTGTCCCATAAGGGGTATTCCCTTGTGGGTTAAACAAGAGTGAGAGATAAATGAAAAAGAGATCTTTTTATAGAAAACAAGCCATCTGGCCCTCTCATCTCTTTGCAACTTTTATATTGTTTTTATGGTCTTTCCCAATCTGTACATCTAACACTGTTACTATGTCTTTGTTACTCCAGTTTTGTCTATTAAATTCAACCAGGAAAAATGTATTGAGAATGTTACACTACCTTGTTTAATAAATTGTCTTTTTTGGGTTATTGTATTTTGATGGGGCAAAGTAATTCAGTCGGGGATGGGGGCAAGGAATAAATTGAGCAAATTGTTTGGTATACTTCCATATCAGCTTCTTGTTAACATAATGTTAGAAAGAATTTAGTAGAGCTTTCAACTAGGACATTTTGGTGAAAATAAGATGCAACCTCAGTTAAGTAATTTGAAAATCTGTACTGACCTGTCACCCTCAAGGTTTTAGAAGCTAGACTATCCCACAAGTTGTACTTCTCTTACTATTTAACAGGGGAACCAGTGTTGTTCTTCATTTCACTTAGAGTAAATGTGGCAAACATAGAGGGAAATTGTTGATACTGTTGCTACTTTGAGAGCACAGAAAGAAGATAAACTGAAATAATCTTTTTTGGACAGTAAATTCTAAATCTTGCTGTTGGGAGATTCAAATTATTATTATTCTTTTAAAGATTTATTTATTAATACATACAAGCTGGGGTACAGGCCAGAGGCGAGGGGGTCCACCAGAGACAGAGTGGGGAGCAGAACAGGCAGATCAGAAATACACTGCTGAGGGGAGCAGCGGGCGAGGCAGGAGAGGTCTGCAGGGCCATGTGGGATTCTCCCTGGCTGGGCATCGAACCCGCATCGCGCGCTGCCGACAGCTCCACAGCGCAGCACTCAACCATTGCGCCACCAGGGAGGCCCAGGGAGATTCAAATTAAAATCCTAAGTAAAACTAGTAGGTGAGTTGGATCCACATCTCACTTTGTTGACTGAGATAAATTTCAGATGGAGCAAAGATTTAAATGTAAAAACTGAAATGATAAAAGTACTAGAAGAAAACATGAGAGAATCCCTTTATATGCTTGGAGGGTGGGAGATCATTCTAAATAGGACTCAAAATCCAAAAAGTGACTTAAGTTTGACTACATTAAAAAAAAGAGGTCTCCTTTAATTGGCAAAATGAAACATACACTGTAACAAATACATATCTGTACACACATACTACACATACACACACATATATACGTGTGTGTGTGTGTGTGTGTGTGTGTGTGTGTGTGTGTATCAACTGAAGAAAAATAGCTGAAGCTCATCACTGAGAAAGGATAAAGGACTAATCACCCCAACATGGAAGGGACTGGAACAGAGAAGAGAATTATTAAATTCAAAAAATGTGTAAAAATCATGAACAACTAAGTCACAGAAAAGGAAATAAAAATGGCTCTTAATGTATTGAAAGATGGGTTTGGTCTTAGACATACATAATGAAATGTAGTTAACAACACTGAGGTAGCGGATTGACAAAACAGCCAGGTTTAATAACACTCTTGGCAGGTCTATAGGAAAATAGGCATTTTCACACTGGTTTGTAGAAATGCATCTTGGTTTTTTATTCACAATATCAAGTAACAAATGCAAACATTCTTTGTTTTTAAGCAGTCTAATTTCTAGGGATTTTTTATACATGTGTGCTCATATGATATGTGTGTGTGTGTGTGTGTGTGTGTGTGTGTATTCATTATAGCAGTGTTTGCAATAGTGAAATATTAGAAAAGGCTCAAATGTTCTTCAATAGAGGCCTAACCATGGTACATAGTTACGAACTCTACAGCTGTAGAAGAGACTACTTATGTAGAAAGATCTCCACAATCTTGTTAACAAAAGACAAAGCCAAAGAAACAAAACAAAAAACCAACAAAACAAACAAAACACCCAGCCTGGTCAACAGACTGATATCAAAGTGTGGGGAATAATGATATGCTATGTTTGTGTAAAAAATAACCAGTCATGCCTATGTATTGACATATATGTGTCTAGAAAAATTTGGGGGGAAAAAGATGACGGTGGTTTTACAGCAGAGGATGTGTGAAATGGGTGGCAGTAGGACTTTTCACTGTATACATACATAAGTATTTTATAATGAAATACGACATTTAGAAAAAAGAACAGATATAAGGAAAAAGATGACGGTGGTTTTACAGCAGAGGATGAGTGAAATGGGTGGCAGTAGGACTTTTCACTGTATACATACATAAGTATTTTATAATGAAATATGACATTTAGAAAAAAGAACAGAACATATAATGGTTTGCTAAACAAAACATAAACTGTGAAACTATCAAGTAGATCAAGAAGTAGAACACTGCAACACCTCATAGCTCTCTTCCCCTCCATCACAGCCTCTCCCCAAATGTAACCACTATTCTTATTTTTTTAGAAGATATTTTTTTAAGATTAATTTTTAAAATTTATACATACAAGAACTGGGGTATAGGCCAGAGGTATGGGGGGCAAGAGGATTCACCAGAGACAGAGTGGGGACCAAACAGGCAGACTGAAATACATTGCTGAGGGGAGTAGCAGGCGAGACAGGAGAGGTCTGCTGAGCCATGTGGAAAGCTCCCTGGCTGGGGATTGAACTCATGCCGCATTGACTGTTGATGGCTTGATAGTGCTGAGACTTTACTTTTTATTTTTTTTAATTTATTTAAATTTATTTTTTATTTATAGCCTTTACATTATTGTGTATTCCCCATAGGTTTCCCACCACCAATTCACCCGTGAATCATCACCACAGTCCCTTGTGCTCTTTTCCTCCCCCTCCCCTGTAGAATGTCTCTTATTTATGGTTACCTGGTAGTTTTTGTTTTGTGTGTTGTTTTCTCCTCCTGATCACTTATTTGGCTCCTCTATATTCCTTCTATAAGTGAAATCATTCAATATTTTTCTTTTTCCTCCTAGCTTATTTCAATGAGCATGATTCCTTCTAGCTCCATCCATGTTGCTACGAATTGCATGTGTTTATCATTTTTAATTGATGAGTAGTATTCAATTGTGTACATGTATCACATCTTCTTGATCCAGTCATCAATTTTGGGGCATTTGGGTTGTTTCCACATTTTGACCATAATAAGGATAGTGGTGGGCCTCTCTGGTGGTGCAGAGGTTAAAGTCTCAGCACTTTTTAAGCTATTGTACTTTTTTTAATAGCTAAAAAATGTGCTGAGACTTTAACCCCTGCACCACCAGAGAGGTCCACTGCTATCCTTATTATGGTTACCACCTCCTAGTTTTATATTTTGCTGGTTTTTGTCACATTACTGGATTCACGTTACATATCCTTTGTTTAATGACTTCTTTGCATAACCTTTTGTTGAATTTCATCTAGGTTGTACTGTATAGTTACAATTTGTTCAGTTTTATTGCTGGTTACACTTTTCCATTGTGTTAATGGTGCAGTTGATCAATTGTATTGATGAATATTGGGTTATTTCCAACTTGGGATAGCATTATTATGATTTATAAGAAATACATATTTAATCATTCAGATGACCAAAATATATTTCTCAAATATATTTGGTTTTCACCCATGGCTCCTGGCTTGTAAGTTCCAAAACCCTTGGATTTTTCTGAGTAATAAGAGCAATGGCAACATCTTTTGTTCTAATATTGGTTTTATTATCTATAGTTTCTGGAGTTACTTCAGAATCATAAAGGGATAATGGGCATTTTATTTTTCAAATGCCCCTTCCCACCACAACTGGGGTTATATTAATGGGGTGACTTTTGGAAATCACCCAAGATTTGGGGTTGGTCGCCAGAAGAACCAGCCAAATGATCAAAGGGTTGGAACATTCAGTCCCACCCTCCTAACTTTGAGGGAGGGGCTGGAGCTAACTCACTGCCCTTTGGTGATTGATACAATCAATCATGCCTATGTATTGAAGCCTCCATAAAAACCCAAAGAAGGGGGTTTAGAGATTCCAGGTTGGGGAACCAGAACATTTTGACATGTCACTGGGCCCCAAACTTATTTGGGCCATGGATGAAGACCAAATATATTAGAAAAATATATTTTGGCCACCTGAATGATTAAATATATATTTCTTATAGAACACAGTAATGTACCCCAAGTTGGAAATAACCCAATATTCATCAATAGAATGGATTCACTGCAGCATTAACATAGTCCCTTGTTTGGGACTGCACCCTATACATCTCTTCATCTGGTTGTTGATTTGTGTCTTTTAATATTTGGATGTAAACTAGTAATCTAGTAAATAAACAGGTTTGTTGAATTCTGTGAGCTAGAAAATTAATCAGATCCAAGGAGGGGATTGTAGGACCCTTTGATTTATAGCCAGTTGGTCAGAAGTACAGGAAACAACTCGAAATTGTGAATGGCATCTGAAGCAAAGGATAGTCATTGTGGTGGGAGTGAGCCCTTAAGTAGTGACAGCTGATACTATCTTGGGTAGATAGTGTCAGATGAGCTGACTTTATGGGATGACCTGATGGTGGTGAACTGCTTAGTGGTATGGGGAACTGCCTCCCCAGAAACTGCAATTGGGTGTGCACAGCTTATTGGGACACAGTTTTCAATAGTTTAAAAGAATTCAAGTATTCCGAAGTATGTTTTCTGGCCACAATGAAATTAGAAATCAAGAACAGGAAAATCTGCAAATAATTAAATACTACAGAGTTCTAAGTAACCATTGCACTAAAGAAGAAATCAAAAGTGAAATTAGAAATTCTGGCACTAACATCTGTTAGAAAACAAGAGTCTCCAATAAAATATACCTTAGCTCCTATGTTAAACTAGAAAAACAGAATGAAATGAAATCCAAAGTATGCAAAAGAATGAAATAATAGAACAAAAGTCAATGAAATAGTAAAACAAGAGGAAATCAGTAAAAACCAAAAACTTTTTTTTAGAAGATAAATTAATAAACCTCTAATCTGATCAAGAAAAAAGACAAGTTGCCAACATCAGGAATGAGAAATGTGGCATTTGTATAGACTCTATGAAGAGTGAAAGAATAATAAAGGAATATTATGGACAAACTTGTATCAATAAATTTGACAGTGAAGAATAAACAAAGGACTCAAAAGCAAAGTACTAAACCCTACTCAAGAAGAAAATCAGGGAAAAAAATAAACAAACCTGAATAGCCCTAAATCAATTAAATAAAACAAACTTGTGGCTAAAAATCTTCCACACACATAAGCATTCTACAAACCTTGATGACTTCTTTGGTAAACTCTTCCAGATATTTAAGGAAGAACGAACCCTCCTGCACAAACTGTTTTAAAAATTAAAGAAGCAGTACTTGATATTACTATAAGGCTAGGATTTCTAGGATACCAAAAAAAAAAAAAAAAAGAAAGAAAGAAAGAAAAGAAAATATACCAAAAAAATACATTGCAAGAAAAAACTACAAGCAATATCTTACATGAATATTGGTGCGGAAATTCTCAAACTGTTAAAGAAAAAAATCTAATGGTGTATAGCAAGGATAATACATCATAACATATGAGGTTTACTTAGGAATTCAAAGTTGGCTTAAAAATTGAATATCAATACATTTCGTATGAAAAGACTAAAAAAGAAAAAGCATAATTATCTCAATAGATGCAGAAAGCATATTTGACAAGATATACCTACTTCTGCTAAAATCTCACAGCAAATTTGGAATATTAAATCTGATAAAGAACATCAACAGAAGACCTATAGCTTAGAAGCACACTTAATGATTTTCGCTGAGTACAACTAAAGAAAAAGAAAAAGCATTGAAATTGAACGGAAGAAGACTTTGAAAACAAAGCTTTTTTCTAAAATCTGTATGTGGTTGGGAACACAGAGAGGAGGTCAACTCAGCAGGGTGCTGGGCTGACTGTGGTGCAGGTGAAAGCTAAGGAGCAGGGCAGTCAGGCCCTGAGTGCTGGTGACGCCCACCAAGCATTACGGTGCTGCTCGGAAGCGATGAAGTTAGGTGCCCAGAATCCTGTGCTCTCCAGCAATCGCTCGGCAGCCTGTGCCAAGAAGGGAGACTACCAGTGGGCTTTTGAAGGTGGGAGCAAAACCATTGACTTAAAGCTTAAGTAGGGCAAGAGTTTTTTTGAGACAAGCAGCAGCTCTTGAATTCCTAAACTGATTTGAAGAAGCCAAGTGAACCTATGAGGCAAGTTCAAAACATAAAGCAAATAATTTTCAATTCCAAGAAGGTTTACAGAACATGGAGGCAGAGAGTCAACTCATGAACCCTTTCAACTTGCCTATCAGAGGTGACTGATCCCAAAACAGAGCACTGCTCACTGAGCCGCTTACTGGCAATAAGGAACAACCTTGAAACTGTCCAACCTGGGCATAAAACAGCAAGATCCCGGATCATGTCTGCTCTCAGCATCCTCCTTGGAGTTGACCTGGACAGTTAAATGAACAAGAAGTTACATCAGTACCACCACTGCCTCCCAAAAAGGACACCATCCCAGGGCCAATAGAAGATCTCCTAAAAAAAATAAGAAACAGGCACTGAAAAGGGGTTGTGGAGTCATGTTTACAAGAAAAACTTTTACACAGTCTTGAACACTAGGACAGGGCCAAGAGCCTGGACCCCACTGACTTGACACTTCACCAAAAAATATAAAAATGGTAAATAGGCACATGAGAAACCACTCAAGGTTATTAGAGATAATTGTTTTAAGACACGAGGTCTTGGAGTTATGTGATGTGTCATAGATAATTAAAACAGGCCCAAGCTTCTTCCTCTGTCACATTGGCACAGATTGGCCAACTGGCACCAGAAACTGGAACAAGGGTCTGAGATCCAGGGTGATAATGACTGCTCCCAGCTGCAGGAGATTCTAGGGGAAATGGGAGGGCATGCAGGAGGTCAGTAATGTTTCAAGTCCATTCCCAGGAAAACTGGGAATCGATTTACTAGGGCTACCCTTTGTAGGAACAGTGTTTAAAAAAATTGGTGGATTTAGGCACCAGACTTCAGAAAGTCTAGAAGGAATCGAAGGTGAAGGGATGGAAACAGTAGACAAACAATGGAGAAGTTTGACAAAAGGGAAGAAGAGACAACAGCCAGAATTTGATGGGGGGAGGGGGGCGGGGAGGGGAGTCTAAGTGAAGAGAAAATCCTAAGGAGAGAATGGCAGACCGCTGCCATTTCAGAAAGGTGCCCTGGTGCGTGTGCAGTGGAGGGTGAAGTGAAAGGTCTAAAAGTAATGAAAACCAGGCAGCAGGCAACTATGGTAGACTTTCTACATCTTAGCTGTAAGGGCAAACAGGGCTGACCTCCTTGGCTTTTCTAGCCAGTGGAGAAAAGTGGTATCTGTAGAGAAACTTTTTAATTTTCATATGCAAAAAGGAGGAAATCAAACCTCTCACTATCTCTAATGTGTGGCTAGATAAATGCATCTTTGGAGAAGTTCATTCCTTGACCTGCTATGTGAAATTATATAGAGATACAGATAGATGGATATATAAATGTATATAGCTTTGTTACATTAATGTTTATTACATTTATATTAAAATAATGTATTTTAATATTAACAATGCTGATATTAATAGGGTTAGAATCATTAATACCTAAGATTTAATAAACACCTTATTCCAGGCTCTGGAACTATACTGTACTTATAGTCACACAGACTCTAAGCAAATAAGTAATACTAATATACTATTTTAGAAGTTTATAAAAATGATATGATTTACTCAAGAATTGGTGAGCAGTTGAGCTAGGACTGGGACACAGGTGCACCAGAGATCAAAACTAGGGTTTATAAATGCTACCCAAAATGACCTCCTTGCCGCCTGTTAGCGCCTTAACAATGAGGACCCTGACCCTTAGTTATGGCAACATAGGGGTGTGGAAAGGAGTGAGGTGCTTGAGAACAGTGTGTTCTAAGATTTTTTGCTGACTAGGTTTTTCTGAACAATTTCTTGTTAGTGGTTAACAGGAACTGTTGCCCAATGGCAGGGCCAGGTGATCATGCAGCCATGTCCAGATAGCTCCAATGGTTACTTACAAGAAGTCCGTTCCTTATCAGTGTTGAAATTACCTGCAAGTTCTTCTGCAGAGTTCACATCTGTTACTTTGACCCAGAAAGTGAGAATGTGGGCAGAGGGCATGATGCCACTGCTGAAATTCTTTGTTGAGGAAGAAACAACTTTATGCAACTGACCTTTCAGTGAGCTGACTGAAGGCTGGGATAGGGAGGGAGGGAGGTGCTCCCAGGTTCAGAGGTGTTCATGCTCTGCCAGGTGGCCTGGCTCTCTTGCGCAAACTGACCCTCTCAGCCTTTGGTCTAGGAAACCCTGCTGTTATCACTGTCCTCACTCATCCTGTGCTCTCAGATTTTTTTTTCCCCAATCTTTTACTGTCCTTCCATACAGCTTTATAGTTCTTGCTTGCTGGAACCAGGAGGACAGCACCATCTCTCTGCTCCTCATTTCTGTTTTCAGACAGTGATTTGACCACCCACTGTTAAACCACCACCAGCCAGTCATGTTGCCTGCTGCTTAAACCTCTGGGCCTCTTCCAGTTTCCTTCAGGATCGTGACCCCTGAATCTCGAGCTTGCCTGGCACTTGGCCCCCTGATGGCCACAGGGACATTTCCAGTGTCCAGATAAGTGACTCCTGTACTGCTGCCCTCACTATCTTGTTCCTCTCCACTTTAGCAGCCTGATTGGAGAGGTCCCCATGTAGAAACTGAAATTACAAAGCCTGAAGTTCCTTTTTCCAATGATGACATATACCTTTTTATGTCATCTTATTATTCTTTATCTACTAATGTCTCATTCATCACTGGCTTCATTTGCTTCCCTATCCAGTGTTGGTTTTGTGTTCAACCATTTCTCAGCTCTCATAAACTTCCTCCTTTCAACCTCTAGCTGAACCCTGAATACCTGTTTGATGATTCTTTTAATAACCCCTAGTTGTCTGCAATTATTTTCCTTTACGTTCTCGTTCTTGCTACCCCATTCTCCCCTGTGAGGTCACTCAGTCACCAAGCCTTCCACTTCTCAGGGAACACAAGGGTAGTCACAGAACAGCTTCTTATTTTGATGAAAATATCAATTATTTTCACACATTTTTATATCAGATTTCATATCAGATATTAGCACATCTGGAAAGGATGAACCTTTATGTGCTTCAGGGAGGCAGGTGTTTTAGCTAGAGGGATGTAAAAAACAATAGTAGGGTGTGTATTGCATTCAAATCAAGAACTATGTCGTGGATTTTATCATGAGAATCAAATTAAATGAAGCAGTTCTATGATTCAACAGATTTTTACTTGAATTTCTGTTATGGGCAGGGCACTGGGGGGACATCATAGAAGCAAAACAGAGTCCCTGGCTTTATGGTCAAGGAAGGCATGGTTAAGGAGGGGACACTTGAGTAGAGACCTAAATGAAGTGAGGGACCAAGCATATGGTTTATGGAGCAAGAGTATCCAAAGAAAGGAAACTGTATGCGCGAATGTCCTGAGACGAGAGATGATAGTGAAGTGGAGGAATAGCAAGGAGGTGAGCCAGGTGGAGAATGAGGAAGAGAAAGGGTGCAGTTGAAGAAAAGACCAAAGAAAGGTCAGTAGAGCTTATTGGCAAGGCTGAGGCCATCATGTGCAAAAGAGTATTTTGCAAGTCCTATTTGCTGCTGAAAGGATTTCAGAGAATTAACTTACTTAGTAATTTCACTGAAGTAGAATTTATTTCTTCTGTTTTTCTTACATCTCTCTTAAAATACTAGACTTTTGGCTAAAACACCTCAGCCTACCTGATGAGACACAAAGGGCAGGTCGCAAGGCATATCGCTGCAGAGTCCAGCAGGACACACCGAACTCCAGTTGTCCTACAGAAGTAGTTCACTTAGTGATACTAAGTGAATGTGTTCATCATTTGACTGCGTATGTGGTTTCCTTTGCCATATTCAAGTGTTTGCTTTTTATACTGTTAAATGTCAGGGGTTTTGGGGGTGGTTTTGGCTTTTGTGCTTCTTGCTTTAAAAGATAAGCTTTCCCCTAAAACAATAAAAATATATTTTATTTTTCAAATACAGTTATACTGAAACTAAGTTTTAATCAATCTGAATTATATTCTATGTGGCATGAAGTATAGTCTAACTTTATTTCTTCTAGGTGGGTAGCCAGAGCAATTTATGCCAGAGCTATTTGTCAAATAAATCTCTTGTTGAATATATCAATATGCATTATTCAAAAGTGAAAAATAATAGTCTGGGTTTTCTCAAGGGTCCAGCTAACTGCACACTAATAAATCAATCACTCCAGAAATACTTTTTTTTAAATACCTGCTTTTAAAAAAAGATTTATTTATGCATACAAGCTGGGGTGTAGGCCAGAAGTGTGGGGTGTTGAGAGGATTCACCAGAGACAGAGTGGGGAGCAGAACAGGCAGATTGACTGAAGTACACTGCTGAGGGGAGCAGTAGGCGAAGCAGTGTGCTCAACCATTATTGCTGAAGGTGGGGAAAAAATATAGAATGGAGACTGGCAAGTACTGCTAAGAAGTAACAAAAGGAAAAGTCGGAAAGGTTTGAGTGGACTTAGGAAGGACATGTGCCATGGGTCAGTTGGGAGTGGGTTAAAGAATTGAGGAAAAGTAAAGAAGCAGAGACAGAGTAGGGAGCAGAATAGGCAGATCTACTGAAGTACACTGCTGAGGGGAGCAGCGGGCTAAGCAGGAGAGGTCTGCTGCGCCATGTGGGAAGCTCCCTGGCCAAGATCAAGCTCATGCTGCAGTGGCTGGGGATAGCTTCATAGTGCTGAGACTTAACCCCTTGTGCCACCAGGGAGGCCCCTGATTTTCAATTTTCATTTCCCTGGTGATTAGTGATGTTGAATGCCTTCTCATCTGCTTTTTAGCCATCTGTATGTCTTTTCTGGGAAAAATGTATACTGGGATCTCTGCCCATTTTTAAATTTGGATCGGTTTTGTTTTGTTTTCTATTGAATTTTATGTGTTTTTTGTGTGTTTGGTTATTGACTCCTGTTTGTTCTATGATTTGAAAATAAGTTCTCCCATTTGGTAGGTTGCATTTTCATTTTGTCAAAGGTTTCCTTTGCTGTGAGAAGCTTTTTAGTTTGGTGTAGCCACATTTGTTTTTACCAGTAAAAAGATATATTTTATTTCCATGTAGTTTGCAATACCGAGGTGAAGTTATACTACATTCATATTGACAGGAATTTCTTTAGTAGTTTTTTATGTATGATTGAAACGTGAGTAACTTAAAGTAGTATTTCCTAGGGGTTAGAAGTGTTTCTAAAGCTTCCTAAATGATTTAAAAACATTTATTACTTGATTTTTTCTCAGTGCTTCCAAAACCGACTAGAATTTTCTGCACTTCAGGATGATATTAGACAGAGTATTCATGACATACAGTCATAAAGGTCTAAAAACTAACTTTACTGTGATCCATGTATGTGCTAGTTAATAATTCATTTCTTGCCAGATTTCTTAATCACATCACCAGACTTTTTTTCATGAATCAGATCAAATTTCCAGACAAAATTGTGTGAATATTATACTTAAAGCAATATAGATTATTCCTGTGGGCTGCTGGAATGGATAAAGTGATAAGAGCCCTCATGGATTCAGTTTGTCATAACTTACCGTAACCTTTGAGCCGTATCTCTGCACAGTCCATCCTAAAGAATGGATTGGTATGTTGTAAAGATGTTTCATAAAATCTTTCCTGTTCTCAAATGGTTGAAGATATTGAACACATGGACTGTGGCCCAGCAGTTAAAATTCTAAGTATATACCCAAATAGTGGCATATACAGACTTGTACTAAAATGCTCACACTAGCAATATCCATAATAGGAAAAATTTACAACTCTCCACATGCCCATCAATAGTAGAAAAGATAGCTACATTGTGGTACACTTACACAATGGTGTATGGTATAGCAGTAAGAATGAACAAAGAACTAGATAAAAATATGATGGATTTCACAGTGAATCAAAGAAGCAAGATTTTAACAAAAGTACATATGGAACAATTCCATGTATGTGGGTGGGAGTGAGTTCTGAGATCTAAGAAGGTCGTGTTGCTTGATTTGGTTGTTGGTTACGTGGGTATATAATCAGATTGTGGAAATTCAGTTATCTGCACATTTACAATATGTGATCATTTTACATGCTTATTGTTTTTCAGTAAACCATTTGAAAAGGCAGAAGTCGATTAGATGTAGATCCAAGGAAATTGTGTGCATTAATTCTACTACTCCAGCTACTCAGTTGGCTGTCGAACCTCCACATCTCTGTCATTCCCAAGTAGTAATCCCAACCAGGAGCTCTGCTCACTTGCAAGATCAAGTTGGGGGTACACTCTGACCAGGGAACTCAAAGGTGTGCAGATCTGCCTGCTTAGGACACTCAAACAAGGAGTTTGCCAGACCTAGAGGTGGGTTTGCCCAGGCCCTGTCAGAGCCCCACCCACTGTGGGGAGCCTCCAGCGCCCTCTGACCCAGAGGCCTGGTGCTCACTCCCGGAAGCTCTGCAGCCGACCATGTTTGAGCAGAGGCAGGAGGGCTCAGCTGATTGCCCTTGTTTCACTGTTTTTCTTCTTCTTGCCTTCACTTGTGGTCTTAAATTGAAGTCTTTGCCCAGAATGATGTTAAGGTACTTACTAAGTTTTCTTCTAGAAGTTTTTGGTTTCTGGATTTATGTTCAAGTCTTTATTCCATTTTGAGTTGATGTTTGCGTGTGGTGAAAGATAGGGGTCTGGTTTCATTCAAGTGCGTGTGGCCGTCCAATTTTCCCAAAACCATTTATTTATCTTTCGAATCTTTCTGCTAATGACAACCAACACTTTCGTATGTGATTACAGCCCTGCTCTATCTTTTCATGAGCAGAGACTCTGGAATAACATGTATGGAGTTTTTTTATTGATTCAACTTTTTTATTTTCTTACATTGTTCATTTTTGTACAATATTTGATTTCTCCCCTCAGGTGTAGCCCCTCTAAGACTCCCACCACCACATCACCCAGCAACCATCACCATAGTCCCTTGTGTTTTTCCTTCCCCTGTTTTGACTCCTCTCCCACTCTCTCCCCTGCTGTGTGCCTCAGATCTATAGTTTGCCTGTAAGTTTGTCTTTTCATTTTTGACCCTTTACTGTTTCCCTGTATTCCTGCTGTAAGTGAAACCATCCAATATTTTTCTATTATCTTCTGACTTATTTCACTGAGCATAATCCCTTCCATCTCCATCCATGTTGCTGCAAATGGCATGAGTTTATCTTTTTTGATTGCTGAGTATTCCACTGTGTATATGTACCACATCTTGATCCAGTCAGCTGTTTTTGTGCCTAACACCATTTATTGAAGAGACTGTCCTGCAGCTAGATTTCTAGGGTTTGTTTTGTTTTGGTTTTGTCTGGTCCTTTGTTTTGTTTCTTAATATTCCACATGTAAGTGAAATCACCTGGTATTTGTCTTTATTCTTTTGACTTTTAGTGTATTCTTCTCCAGTTCCATCCATGTTATTGCAAATGGAAAAATTCCTTCTTTTTTTATAATGTCATACTCAAGTTGTAGGAAATCCTTCCCTCCCCTCTTCAGGTTTCCCTCTCAAGGATGCCACCACTGGAGATTCATCCTTCCTGTTTTAGGACAGGACTGGCTTTTCCCTTTGCAGTTCCAAAATTATCATGAAACAGTCCAAAATATATGATTAACATTAGCACTAAAGTTGAGCATTGCCTCTTCTCTAAATATAAAACTGCTGGCAGTTTTGACATAGTGGTTTCCCTAGATTCTGGGTTTCAAGCTGCCAGAATTATTGGGGATATCAATCATTGTGTGGGTGATTTGGAAACTTGATTTGTCTGGAAGAGGACAGAGGCAGTCACTAAAAGTCCATTTGCAAGAGAGAGAGGAATTTTACTGACTAGAATTCATCCCCTGGAAAGAGAGGTTCAGATGCAGGATCATGGCCAAATCTCAGGTGGAGGAACTGCCATACAGCTTTCCATAGTGGTTGGACCAGTTCACATTCCCACCAGCCTTGTAGAAGAGTTCCTTTTTCTCCACATCCTTTCCAGCATTTGTTGTTCCCTATATTTTTAATGTGTGTCATCCTCACAGGTGTAAGGTGGTATCTCATTGTGATTTTCATTTATAGCTGTTCCTGCCTTTTTTGGTCCATTTGCTTGTAGGATTGTTTTCTAGCCTTTTACTTTCAATCTATGCTTATCTTTTGCAGCTAGATGTGTTTCCTGTAGACAGCAGAAGGTTGGGTTCTGTTTTATGATCCAGTCTGCTACTCTGTGTCTTTTTATTGGTGCGTTTAGTCCATTTACATTTAGGGTTAAGATTGATATATTGGTATCCGTATTTGCTAGTTTGTTTGCCTTTTTGTGGTTCTAGTCCTTATCTTATTCTCCATTTCCTAGTCACTCCTCTGTTGGTTTTGGCTTCAGTGCTTCTTGTAGTATTTTTTGGAGTGGGGGTTTGGTAGTAATGAATTTCTGAAGTTTCTGTTTGTCAGAGAAAGTCCTTATTCTATCTTCATAGAGGAAGGTGAGCTTTGCAGGGTAAAGTATTCTTGGTTGACATTTGTTGGCTTGGAGTTTGTTAAATATGTCACTCCATGCTCTTCTTGCCTGTAGTGTTTCTTCAGAGAAGTCTGATGTCAACCTGTTTGGCTTTCCTTTGTAGGTTGTTTCTTTGTCCTCGTCATTTTCAATATATTTTCCTTGTCTTGAATTCTCGATAGCTTTACTATTACATAGACATGCTGGGTTTTTTTGTTTCATTATAATAATTTGGAGATCTTCTGGCTTCCTGTATGTCAATTTTTGTTTCCTTTTTTATGTTTGGGAAGTTCTCTTCAATTATCTCCTTGAAAAGTTTCTCTGTTCCTTTGTCTTTCTCCGGTCCTTCTGGGATTCCTATGACTCTGATGTTTCCTTTTTTCATGGTGTCAGATAGTTCTCGAAGCGTTTCCTCATTCTTTTTCCTTTGTTTTTCTCTTTCCTTTTTTGTCTTGGTTCTTTCAGTATCTTTATCTTCCAGAGTGCTTATTCTTCCCTCCATTTCTTTTATTATACTTTTCTGGCTCTCTACTAAAGTTTGTAAATCCTCCATTTCCTTCAATTTCTTCTTTATGGATTCATTCTCATTCTTCAGTTCTTCATTTATATTCCTCAATTCTTTGTTTGTTTCTTTCCTTCTCTACCTTTTCATTTAATTCTATCTTTTTTTTTTTTTTTAGTTACGGCTATTTTGAATTCTTTATCTGTTAGGCAGATGTAATCTTCTATGTTCATATTATTGGGTTCTGGAGAAAGATTTTCTTTCTATGGAGTTTTGTTTTCAGAGTCATTTGTTCCTTTTTTCCTTCCCATTGTTGGCCTTCTGCTTTGCTCTGATCATAGTGTTCCTGTACCGCTGGTGCTGGTGGGCATGACACCTGGTTTCACTTGCTGAGGAGTGTTCGTGGCCAGTGTCTGAGCTGCTGTGCTGGGTGTTGTCTGGGTACTCTTGTTTCTCTGTTGAACTTCTATGTCCCTCGTGGAGTGTCTCTGACGTGTTTCAGAGTCCAAGTAGAATTACAAGAGAAGAAGGGGTGTTATGTGAAAGGGGGATGTTACATAGGTTTAGAGGATGGGAGGAGCAACAGGGGGTTAGATAGGGGGAGGATTGGGGGGAGAGGGAGATGGAAGAGGAGGAAGGAATCGGGGTGCGGGGGAAAGGAGAAGAAAAAAGGAAGAAACACACAAACAAAATAAACAGACAAAAAGAGTGTTGATGATAGTGGCAGGGAGATAGGGGGACAGAGGGATTAAAAGAACAGAGATAGTGGAGGTGAGACAGATAGACAGTAAGCAGCCAGTTAGTCAGGGAAACAAACATGTGGGCAGATGTGGGAGGGCAATTTATCAGGATTTCATGTATAACAAAATTAAGCTTATAGCAATTAAAATAAATAAAAAAGGAAAAGAGAGAAAGTAGAGGAAGAAAAGTAGAAGGAAAGGACATAAAGAAAGAGGTAGGTAAAAAGAAAAAAATTTTTTTTGAGAAAAGATAATAATTGAAAAAAGAAAAAAAAATGGCTAAGGATGGCACCCCAGGCTCTTGGGATTGGTGCAAACTTGGGTAGATTTCTGTAGTCTTTTGACCCTGAGGTCTTGGGGTTTTCGGGTGACCCCACTGCTGGGGTTCAGCCCCCTTTCAGGTGTCAGATGCTGCTGTCACACCACTGTCCTTTGCAGCCGGTATTGGTTGCTAGAGTTCTTTCTAATGTTTCCTCCAGTGCTTGCCTGAGTCTATCACCACTGCTGGAATAGGCAGCTGAGCAGCAGGTGTGGGGGGCCACAGCCTCTTCCCACCTGGAGCTACAGCCCCATGGGTAGTTGGAGGAGGAGCTGAGTTGGCGGGCAGCCTCCTCCCGGATGAAGCTATAGCCACGTGGGCAGGTGGAGGAAGGGGGGCAGTGCCCACCGGCAGCCTCCTCTGACAGCCTTTTCCCACCTGGAGCTACTGCCCCGTGGGTAGGTGGGGGAGGGGCTAAGTCGGCAGCCTCCTCCCTCGGGAACTACTACAGCCACGTGGGCTTGGGGAGCAGGGAGGGGGGCCGTGTGGGCCAGCAGCCTCTTCCCAGCCAGAGCTGCAGACGCCTGGGCCGGTGGGGGAAGGGGGACCCCCCCCCCAGTTGGCAGGCAACCTCCTCCCAGCTGGCAAAGCTACTGCCACGGGCAGGAGGGGGAGGGGCAGGGGCTGCAGCGACCTGTAGCTGTAGGTTCTCTGGGTACAGCCGCACAAAGACGAAGGAAGGATCATGCACCTCACCATCTGGCTGAAGTTTTCCATCCCCACCGCAATCCCAAGGCTTATACTTGGCAATGCATGAGGGAGCCCGATTGCCCACCTTTCCTTGCCGATGTCCCTCCAGGAGGGGTCTGGTGACCTTTTCCTTCTCTTTACTCCATCTCTGCTGCTTCTCTCCGTGTCCCGGACATCAGTAGGGGTGGTTGGTCTGTGTAGCACGTCTGGTCCTCTTCAGATCAGGTCCCAAATTTGGAGATATTTCTTTCTGTAAATCGTTTTTTTTATGGGAGAGTCCGATCCTAGTGTCCATTCGTCGCCATGTTGATCCCACGAATCCAATTTTACCAAAATTAAACTGAAACAATAATATGTAGGTTCCAGTATGTACTTTTCTGACTGGGCCTTGACAAAATGGAGAACTGTAATGCTTCTTGGTTGTTGGGGGTCATGGTCCTAGTAAGAAAAACTTAGAAAGGAGGCAATGAGATTGCTACATACCCTTTCAGAAATTATATTAGACACCTAAGCATCATCTAAAACACATAAGGCCCCCCTGGTGGCGCAGCATGTTAAGTCCCAGCCTCTGAAGCTGTCTGCAGCCAGTGCAGCATGAGTTCGATCCCCGGAAAGGGCGATTCCCACATGGTACAGCAGACCTCTCCTGCCTCACCCACTGCTCCCCTCAGCAGTGTATTTCAGTAGATCTGCCTGTTCTACTCCCCTCCCTGTCTCTGGTGAATACTCTCACCACCCCACATCTCTGACCTACACCCTAGTTCCTGTGTGCATAAATAAACAAATCTTTAAAAAAAGAAATAAAACACGTAAATCATCTGATTCTAACAGATATAATTTTAGTTTATTATTTACTATTGATTAGGGTCCAGATGCAATAAATTTAATGTTAACTTGGGGAATTCTGTCCCAAATACATGCATATGACTTTGTTAGGAAAGATAACCTTAAAAGCTTAGAATTTATGTCTTTGGAGAACATTACCAAAACATTAATTTCAGCATTCTTCCCACCCCCCTTTTTATATTTACCAATCTCTCCTGTTTTCCTTGTAACCACGTCTAATATCCTGCTAATTCCCTTATTAAGTTTACTATGTCTTTGACAAATGCTTGTTATAAATTTATATGGGGTCATGTTTTAAACTTTTGAAATTTATAGTTTGATAATTCAAACCTATATTACTAAATTTCCACTTGGAAATTAGCTCACATCATCAAATTAAATAAGCGTGTGGCTCCACTTCCCCCTAGTCTGTCCCTCTGCCTTGGAGGCCTGGGAGGGCCAGAGGGAGTGGAAGGGCTTCCTTCATCCTCTGTGTTTCTCAGTGGCGGGGGTTTGTGTCATTTCAGGCTGCCACCTCTCTCTCCTCTTCTCTCTCCATTTTGTATAACACAGGATTTTTAAAAAAGAATTTAATAAAAGGATTTAATAAAAGTTGTACAAAATAAACCCATGTTTCACTCAGATTCCCTAAATTAGCATTTTACCACTTTTACTTTCTTTTCTCTTTCCTTCCCTCTCCCTCCCATCCCCCTGTACAGAGACTTTTGTCCTCCTTGCTTCATTTGAGAATAGGTTATGTCCTCATATGCCCTTTTATTTTGTATTTTCTAATAAGGGTATTTCATAATAAGAATATTCTGTGAGCATATAGAGAAAAAGACAAAACTTGCTAGCTGACCATAGATCTGAGGCATACAGAAGGGAAGGCTGAGCAAGAGCAGCTGAAACAGGGGAGGGAAGACAGGGACGGTGGTGATGGATCACGGGTGATGTGGTGGGAGACTTATGGGGACTACACCTGAGGGGAGAAAACAATTTCTGTGCAAAAATGAACAATGATGTAAGAAAATAAATAAATGTACAGGAAAAAAAATGAATATTCTGTGAGAATGGTATAATTATCAATTTCAGGAAATTTAACCTTGATGCAACTTTTTATACTTAATACATAGACCATATTCTAATCTTGTCAATAGTGTGTTCTTTATAACATTTTTACAGCACATTTTTCTATCCAGTATTTTTCCTGACTCAGTGCAGCATGTTGTTGTCAAACCTCTTTAGTCTGGTTTAATATGCACCTTTCTTTGGTTTTCAGTCATCAACATTTTTGAAAGACATGCTGTTTGTTTTGTAGAGAGTTTCTCAGTGTAGGATTTCGCATGTTTCTTAGTCATTCTTTTCAAGTCTAGCTGGAACATTCTGTAAAGGAGAGTGTGTCCTTAGGGTGTGGCATCTGGAGCATAGTGTCTGTCCCTCATTGGAAATGAGAATTAATCACAAGGTCAAGATGTTGTCCAGTTTGTCTTCTGTATTTTTGCTGTTTTACCCCTTGCAATTCATAATCTGTGGGAGCACTTTAAATCATGCAGATGTCCTGCGCTTCTTCAAACTTCCAACTCTGTATTAAGAATCCACTTATGATTGATTCATGCATCAACCAATCTTTACTGCAAAGACTGGTGACTGTAAAACAATGATTGTCCAATTCCACCATCCCTTTCACATTTATTGGTTGTTATTGTAAGGAAAAGCACCCTCCTCCCTCATTGCCTGCTTGTCCACCCAGCCTTCAGCTATTGATGTATCTATCATATAATCTATTTTATTGGCATGAACCTATGGATTTCTCTTCTATTTAATTTGTTACAATCTATTGCTATTCTGATACATTTTAATGTTCAATTGTTTCAGATCAGCCTCTTTAATTTGTTCCTATGTCCTTTCACCAGGCTTCCATCATTTAGGGGGAACACTTCCTCAGTTTCTAGCGCAGCAGGATTATCTACCCTCATTGTATACCTTCCTTAACCCAGCCCTGGAGTCATCCACCTCTCCAACAGGCCCTGATTCCTTTTAGGGGAGAATAGTATTTAGAGCCTAGATCTGGACACTAGTTTTTGAAGTGTCATTGTATGTACCTTATAGAGTTTGAAAAATAAGCTCAGAGAACCTGCTGTTTCCTAAAAATTAGGATGCTTTATTCTCTCAGGAATCATTGCAGTTATGCAGACTTAGGGATCTACCCAGCCTGGTATGCTTTCAATTACAGAGGGCTGATTGTTGATCAACTACACAATGCCATATACACATACACACATATAAATACATACATATTTATATAAACATACAAACATATATATGTACCTATACATACATACAAGAATATATGTATTAAGTATATAATTTGTATATATGTAATTTACATAATTGCTTTGAAAATATATACTCTGTATAGTCTATAATATACACTGAAATTTCTTTTTTTTTTAAAGATTTATTTTTTATTTATACATACAAGCAGGGGTACAGGCCAGAGGTGTGGGGCGGCGAGAGGGTTCACCAGAGACGGAGCAGGGAGCAGAACAGGCAGATCAGAAATACACTGCTGAGGGGAGCAGCGGGCGAGGCAGGAGAGGTCTGCCGCACCATGTGGGATTCTCCCCAGCCGTGCTCGAACTCACGTCGCCACTGCCGACAGCTCCACAGCGCAGCGCTTAACCGCTGCGCCACCAGGGAGGCCCCTACACTGAAATTTCTATAGATGTTTTACAAACATCCCTTTTTTTCTTTATATCCTAACACAGCAGCATCAAAAACTTTATAGTGCAATAAGATCTAACTATGCAAATAATGTATAACTAGAATAATATTGAGTAGAAATGTAGGATAACAATCTCTTGGGATTATTTTTAAAAACTGTATTGCAAGGAGGATAGAGCAGGTGACCAGTGTTGCGTGGCCAGCACAGGGCTGTTTCTTCCCACATAAAAAATCACAGGACATATTTCATTCATGAATATGACCTAAGATTCCTTCTGAGTGTTGTCTTGTGTCAGCAGAGGAGAAAGATCACATGACATTAAGGTGAGGCAGATGGAAGTTGTGATGCACCATAAGGAAAGGAAAGGCAATTCTGGAAGCTTGTGAATGTATCTGAAAAAGATTCCAGTGTTAGCCAAATAGTGCTAAGAATCTGTCATGTTTCTCAAAGCTTTTGCTTTCTCTAACCACTCACTACTCTACGGTATTATTTTAGAGGGGCTAATTTATTCTTTCCTAGCAGCAACCTCCTCTGACAGTTTCATGACAAGCATAAGTATGGGTATCAAGGACACTATGAAGACTGTCTTGGATTAATTTGGAAACATTTATGAAAAGATAATAGACTCTATATATTTAATACTAAATTTCAGAAATAGAGGCAGAAACACATTGCTTTCTTCTTTTATCTTGACATTGTCAATAACTATTGGTGGTACTAAATTGGGAAACTGATAGATTTAGGTAAAAAAGAAGTGGGTAGCATAGGATTTTGTTCTGGAGCCTCCCTGGTGGTACAAGGGGTTAAGTCTTAGCACTATGATGCTATCAGCAGCCAATGCAGCGCAGGGTTTGATCCCCGCCAGGGAACTACCCACGTGGTTCAGCAGGCCTCTCTTGTCTCTGCCACTGCTCCCCTCAGCAGTGTACTTCAGTAGATCCTCCTGCTCTGCTCTCCACTCTGTCTCTGGTGAATCCTCTTACCCCCCGCACCTCTAGTCTGCACCCCAGTTCTTGTATGCTTAAATAAATAAATCTTTAGAAAAAAAAAAAGATTTTCTTCTGGAAATGTAAACAGTTTTGTTTTTTTTTAAACCAGTCTGAATTCAATGCACACTGGATGCAAGGGACTCCAGGTTTTGCAGGAATGTTTGAACCAGCTGGAAGTCACCAGGCCTTTCACACCACTCATTAACCATCCCAATTAAAAAAAGTTTTTTTCACTCGTTCTGAGGTGCATGCTTGTTCCCCATGAGGGATCTTGGAGTATCTGCAGCGTCTGTTGGTCCCTGTTAGCCTGGCTGCGGCCCTAACAGAGGAGTTGTTGTTCACATGTGCAGGTGAACATGAGCATCACCCCCTGAATCCCTTCAACTAAGCTAGATGCACTGTTAGAATAATAGATGTGTGTTTATAACCGTACCAATTTAGCTGGTTTTAAGCATATGGTCCAGTGGCATTAGGTATATTCACTTTGTTGTGTCACCACCACCACCATCTATTTCCATAAGGTTTTAATCTTCCCAAACCAATATTCTGTATCCATTAAACAATCAACTCTCACTCTCCCTATCCTCCAGGGCCTCGTAACCTCTGTTCTACGTTTTGTCTTTGACAATTTTACAACTCGAGGTGGAATCATAGTATTTGCTCTTTTGTCACTGTTCTGTTTCACTAGCATAATGTTTTTAAGGTCTACCCATGTTGTCAGATGTTCCTTCCTTTTTAAGGCTAAATAGTATTCCATTGTATATGTATACCACATTTTGCTCATCCATTAATTTATAATGCTTTTTATCAAATGGCCTTTTATCAAATGACTTGACTAAAATATAATTGACATACAGTGATTGCAAATATATAATCTTTCTATATACATCCATTAAACTGTCACAATAGGGCCTCCCTGGTGGCGCAGCGGTTAAGTGCTGCACTTCAGAGCTGTCGGCAGTGGCGATGCGAGTTCAACGCCCAGCTGGGGAGAATCCCACATGGCAAAGCAGACCTCTCCTGCCTGCCTGCTGCTGCCCTCAGCAGTGTATGTCTTTTGATCTGCCTGTGCTGCTCCCCACTCTGTTTCTGGTGAACCCTCTCTCTGCCCCACACCTCTGTACCCCAGCTTGTATGCATAAATAAATAAATCTTTAAAAAACCCAAAACTGTCACAATAAGGAAGATCACTTTATGATATGGCATAAAAACAAAAAAAGCATATAAAAGGGCATATAGATCCTATATTAGCCAGGCAAGTGTTCACTGTTGGCAGAATCATCAAAATCATGTTTTCTTGGAAAGCACCAACAAATTATTTTATGGAGATGAGAAAGACTGTTAATTATAAAGGAACCACAATTTTGTACTTTATTGTCTCCCAGGCAAAGTACTGCTTCCTGAAGGCAAGAATTGCCAAGTTCCTCAGAACAAATTTCAAAGCCTGTCTGTATGTCTAATTCATGCATCATGTGGAACTGTCATGAAAGAATTGATCATTGATTTATTAGAAAATTCTGACTGACGTTGAAGAGAGGCCGTTTCATTTCCAAAGATATGTGATTTAGTTGAGCAAACAATGAAACTACAAATATAGCCAAATATAAAATGCTGACTAAACCCCAGGGATCTTCAACATCTTAAAAATTATACTGTCAACACAAATGAGTTTGAGAGAATACAAGATCATGAGCATAGGTTATAGGTCATTTGTATCTAAGTAAATCTGAAGGCATGCTTTTGTAAAGTCATCATGCTAATTGAGCAGGAACCTTTGTAGACAGCTTTAGTTGATAGCATTTATGCTCCTTATAAAATAATGCTGTGTCTTATAACGAATGGTATCTTGGATTTGGGGAAATGAGATGAATAGGAAAAGACAAAATGTGGTTGCAAAGTTTGTATGTGAGGCATTGCTAGTTGTCCTCTCCTCCTGAGACGTGTCTCTCCCTCACATCAGGTCTTAGGGGAACCGCAGGCAGAGCCAGCACAGGAGGGGACCCTACCTGGCCTACCAGACCTAGCCAGTCCTATGGTTAGACAGTGCTGGTATTTAAGCTTTCTGCTTAAACAAAACGAAAAAAAAAAAAAAAAAGAAACAATTATCAAGCGTCAGCCTAAGCGTGAGCTCTTTGCGGCACCCTCCATACAGCCTTACTCGATCCAGTCAGATGCATTTCAAACTGTGACCTCAGATTATATTTAAATGCCCCTTTGTCTTTATTCATTTCCTTGCATGGGAATTTCTTGCCTGCCTGTGTAGGTCGACGAAAGCAATGGTTTGCTAGAATGATTGGGACACTTGTGGTTGGCAGGTCCTTGTTTATTTTTGCAGAGGTGCAAAAATTTATTTTGTGAGAACTGGCTTTGCAATCTTTTCTGGTTTTCCCTAAAATGAGTGAAGCAAGGCTAAAAACCCAATGCTTTTCAACTGCTCTGCCAGACAGCTCAGTCCCTCTCCATACCAGTGAATATTTACTGCCTCCCTGCTCATTTCTGGGATTTCTGCACAGCACTTGAGAAAGAGCAGAGAGGTGTGTAAGTTCATTTGACCCTTTTCATTCTGGGCCAGTTGTGCTGCTCAGTCTTAAGTGCCAATTTATATTGAAAGGTTGTCCTGGAAAGATCAATTCAGTGGAGAAGAAGAACTAAAGGCAGTAATTAGTATTGATCAGATAGTAATTTAGTTGACTCACCAGAGTAAATAACCAGATGATTTGTCTGACAGGTACATGAGGATCTTCAGGAACTAAGCATTATTTTCATCTTGTTCCATTCCATTCATTTCAACATTTGTCAGCACAAATCTTAGTCACAATCCTCTATACGGGGGATGCAGAACTGGGGAGTTAGATACAGTCTTAATCTGTAAGAAGGTGGCAGTCAAAGTAGTGAAGTGGTGGGGTACAGCAGAGAGATTAAATATTGCACTGTGATAGGTGCTAAAGGAGGTTCAGGTTTTGAACTGGACAGTGCTAGTATGTAAGCTTTCTGCTTATAAAACAAATGAGGAAAATTGCAGATGAAAATATCAAGTGTCAGCCTAGGTGTGAGCTCTTTGAGGAGCCTTCCTTCCATCACATCTTTGTTTCCAAAGCACCTAATAGGAGCACTTAGCACAGCCTAGTGCCCGCGTGTCTGTCTGACAGTCCCTGAGGTCAGGGCCTCCATGCGCCCCACTGAATGTCCTAGTGGGCAGCACAGGCTGAATGGGTGAGCAATATTCTTTCTGAGGCTATCATGGAAAGAATAAGGTACTTGCTTCCCTTGAGGAATAGCTTTTTTTCCCCCAAAGAACTTATTGCTTCAAATTTATGTTTTTAAAACTATACCTTTAACTGGTTAAAAGTAACAAAATTCATTTTTAAAATGAAAAGTTTATTAAAAATGTGTTAGGTAGATGAGCTGTAGATGATCATAATTACTTTTCTATGCTAGGCAAATTTATTTGGGGCTTATAAATATAGATTTATTGGTTGGTGTCCTTTGATGCCCTCAGAAGAGGGAGTCCTCAGAAAGGAGAGTGCAAGAAAGATGGGGGCGGGGGGTGGCGGCGGCTGCATGTGTCCTGGGGACTGGGAAGTGCATTCCCATGGCAGGGTCTTTGAACAGAACAGTCTGGGAATTCAGTGTGATGGAGCCTGGTTGCTGATCAAAGGTATCTGGATGTTGTTCTCTGAGCTCATGCAAAGGGAAGCTCTTGGGGATTTGTTTTTGGGAGAGGAAATGCACTGGCACACCTGTCATTCAGGGAGACACTCTGAAAACAGGAGAGGCTGACAGGCAGGGGGTGGGCTAAATGACTGTGGCTATGGCTGCAGAGGCTGAACCAAAGCTGGAAGGGAGGTGGGCCCAGTGAAGAGCCAGTCAAGGTGCATCCAAGGGCCTTGGCAACGGACAGAAAATGGTTTTGCTCGCTCTTCTGTGTATACTTGGTGCCGGCATTAATTGCTCCATCAGTGTCTTACTGCATCAGAGACTTCACTTAGATGGGAAGGAGAGAAGAGGCGGTTAAGATGTTGAAAAGTCTGGCCTGTGTGTGTGGTGGTGTCAGCAGAGATGTTTGGAAACATAGAACTGGAAGGGGGAATAGGAGGGGAAGTGATGTGTTCAGATAGGGTCAGGCTTCTGTCCTGCGTTTTTGCATCTCTGTTTACCAGCGATAAAAGTCTATAGCTTGCTTTCTTTTTTGTGCTGTCCTTGCTTGGTTTTAGGATCAAAGTAATGTTTGCTTTGTGAAATATGCTTGGGAGCTTTCCCAAGGAGGGGGAAAGATATTTTTAAAGAGTTCGGTAATCAGGTTGAATGTGCTCTGGACAGTCCTGGAAAATAACTTGGTGCATAAATACTGGATGTTGTCCTGTTCCCTTTTCATTCCCATTGCCAAGGACAGGGCATGCAATGTTTCCATAAATGGGTGTGGAGAAGAGGGGCCGCCCTCCACACTTTCCAGAGAAATTCTTTTTTTTTTCAAAGATTTATTTTTTATTTATACATACAAGCTGGGGTACAGGCCAGAGGCGTGGGGCGGTGAGAGGGTTCACCAGAGACAGAGCGGGAAGCAGAACAGGCAGATCAGAAATACACTGCTGAGGGGAGCAGCGGGCGAGGCAGGAGAGGTCTGCCGCCATGTGGGATTCTCGCCGGCCGGACGTTGAACTCGCGCTCCACAGCGCAGCGCTCAACCGCTGCGCCACTGGGGAGGCCCTCCAGAGAAATTCTAATCTGCTTTCCTTTGGAATTCTCAGAAGTGTGTGGTTTCTTTACTATATGTTTCATTTGATTGTATGACTGGTTTTTCCTGATACACTCAAAATTAGTTCTATTTGCTTTTCAATGTATGTTTCTGCTTTCTCCAGCTCTTTGGCCTCCCAGTGAAACTTTGCCTTCCGTCACAAACAGTACTTTCTAGCCCTTCCTTTTTTTGGTTCTTCTACAGAATCAACGAGTGAGTTAGTCTCTTAATTAAAAGAAATTCCTCTCCCCATTGGGTTAGCCATTTCTCTCTGCTTGAATACACAGACCATGCATCTCATCTGCTTGTTAGTGAACAGGAACTTGATCACAGCCTACATGAGTATCTTATTTAAATAGCACCCCAGTTATGTGGACTCCGTCACTCACAGCATAGCCATGATTAGGTGCTTTTAATAGAGGTAACAATCCATGTGCAATATTAATTAAGACTTGACTTTTTGCTCTCTATTTTATGAAATTGATTCTGATTTTCCCGTAAAATCAATGGCATTGTGTGATTTTTTTCAAAGTTGCTGACTGTGGTTTTTGGAACTTAGTGATACCTTCACTTCAAGGCAGCTGTTTCCTTATGTTCCCCTCCTTCACTTCTCCCTCCCTCACTATGATGCCCTTTTCCTGAAGTGCCAAAAGGTTAAAGACTTTATTTTAAACCGTAGCTATTTGGTCTTAGTGTTGTGTGAAAAACCCAGGTGTGGGGTCCTCCCTGGTGGTGGAGGGGTTAAGCCTCAGCACTATGAAGCTATCCCCAGCCACTGAAGCACAAGTTCGATCCCCAGCCAGGGAGCTTCCCACATGGTGCAGCAGATCTCTCCTGTCTCGCCCGCTGCTCCCCTTAGCAGTGTATTTCGGTCAATCTGCCTCTGCTATTCCCCACTCTGTCTCTGGTGAATCCTCTCGACCCCTACACATCTGGCCTACACCCAGTTCTTCTGTGCATAAATAAATAAATCTTAAAAAAAAACCAACCAAAACCCAGGTGTAATCTGGTATTATAATGGATTGGTATCCATTTCCAATTACAAATTTCTGGATTACCAATCTAGATTGGTACATAGCAGCTTTTGGTTTTGATTTTTCTATATTTATTCTCTTATATCATTGTTTGGAAAGTGGCAGTTTTAATAACCAAGGAGCTTACCAAGTAGTTTTCTTCACTCTCCATCCCCCATCTCAAAAATTCTATATTGCCTTTAACTGTGTTCAGTCATGTAAACATCGCGCCCGGTGCACATATTCCTGAGGTGGTATTTTTGGAGTAGCTTCTAGGAGTGCACATTTGCATACAATGCAACCTATAAAGGACTGATTACAAAAATCTACAAAGAGCTCACACAGCTCAACAAAAATAAAGCCAACAATCCAGTCAAAAAATGGGCAGAAGAGCTAAAAAGACACTTCTCCAAAGAGGAAATGCAAATGGCCAACAGCTATATGAAAAAATATTCAACATCACTTATAGTCAGAGAATTGCAAATCAAAACCACAATGAGATATCACCTCACACCAGTGAGAATGGCACACATTAAAAAAAACCAGGCAACAACAAATGTTGGCAAGGATGTAGAGAAAAAGGAACTCTCCTACACTGCTGGTGGGAATGTGAACTGGTCCAACCACTATGGAAACTGTATGGCGGTTCCTCAAACTGCTAAAAATGGAACTTCCATACGACCTAGTAATACCACTTCTGGGAATCTACCCAAAGGACACAAAAACATTCATCCAAAAGGATAAATGCACCTGTATGTTTATTGCAGTACTGTTTACAATAGCTAAGATAAGGAAACAACCCATATGCCCAAAAATAGATGACTGGATCAAGAAGATCGGATGCATATACACAATGGAATACTACTCAGCAATCAAAAAAGATAAATACATACAATTCACAACAACATGGATGGAGGTAGAAGAGATTGTGCTCAGTGAAATTAGCCAGAAAGAACGAGAAAACTATTGAATGGTTTCACTTATAACAAATATAGGGAAACCAAATAAGAGAGAGACATTCAGCAAGGGAGGGGGAGGATAAGGGCTCAAAACAGGGGAGAAAAGAGACTATGGTGATGGTTTATGGGTGAATCGGTGGTGGGTAACCTATGGGGAATACGCAGTAATGTAAAAGATATAAATAACAAAAAAATTTTATGGAAAAACACACACACAAAAAATCGGTTTTATAAAATTTATTTTGTAAAAATAGCTTTTATTGTTAGAAGGAGAATGGGACAAGAAGAGAAAGATGATTTCAGGCAAAGCCACCTTCTCTTAGGGGAAAGTTAGAAAGTCATGACATGAAGATTTCCTCTCTTCCTGACCAGGAAATTCTAGGTTGATTTAAAAGCCTAATCTGGGAGAGGTTCAAACAGCAATTTGTGGGGCTTCTCAGAAAAGATTCCATTTGTCTCTTATTTCTTTCTAACAGTAACTTTCCTTTGTTATTCTCAAAGGCAGTTATTACTATAAGTAGGGTTCACTTGGAAACAAAGCAACAGAAGAGAGCAGGTTGGGGATGCAGGGCTGGGCCCTGCACTGTGCTGATTGATAAGGCAGGGGAATTCCCACTCGAGCCTCCAGACCTCACTTAAATAGGGCTTTAAATATGAATGTTAACACCCTTTTTAAAAAAAAGATTTATTTATGCATACAAGAACTGGGGTAGAGGCCAGAGGTGTGGGGTGATGAGGGGACTCACCAGAGACAGAGTGGGGAGCAGAACAGGCAGACCTACTGAAGTACACTGCTGAGGGGAGTAGCGGGTGAGACAGGAGAGGTCTGCTGCACCATATGTGGGAAGCTCCCTGGCTGGGATAGCACTTGTGCTACAGTGGCTGCGGATAGCTTCATAGTGCTGAGACTTAACCCCTCCACCACCAGGGAGGCTCTGAATGTTCACACCCTTGAAAGATAATATGAGTAAGTGAAGTGACATTCTGTGAGTGTTAGATGATGCATGTGTTCAGATTTTCTTGTTTCTTGCTTTAAGTTGCCCTCATTATAAAAATATCCAATTTTGACATTCAGAATATGGCAGCTCAAGTAATATTCAGTTAAACATAAATGCAGTTCTACACACAATCCTACATCCCCCTCCCCTGACACACACACAAATAAAGGCCAGATCTGTTCCCACAGCCCTACAAAGTGGTAAAATAAAGAAAAAGCATGGTTGACTCCTGCAATCAAGGCACTATTTTGTTGTTTCCTAAGATGATTCTAAAATAGCTTTTTAAAATTAAAGATGTATAATGCCTGTGCATTCTAGATGAATTAGAAAACTAAAGAGACATAAAGAAGAAATTGGAAACCAGTAGTAACCCCACAGTCCAAAACACTGTGGTTAATGTCTTCATGCATTCCTTTCTAGACTTTTCCTGAATTGTGTTTTAAAATAAGAAGCAAAAGATAATGATGGTGATGGTATAGGGATGGAGGAGGTGAGGGAGAGAGAATGTGAGTTAGCTCCTGTCCTTTACTTTGCAGGCCTCAGAAGAGCTTCTCTTTGCTCTCCTGAAATGTATACCCTTTTTATTTCTATAATCCTAAATGTCCCTGAATTAGGAATTTGTGAAAGGTTATTCATGTCTGAGACCTGAAAAAGTAGTGATTAAATAAGGCAGAACTATATTTCTCTTATATAAATGTAGATACATGGGTTAAAGAAAACATCCCCAGAGAGCAGTCGTTTGAAAGTTAGATCTTTATCCTATACTATAAACGTAACTAAAATTTCAAGTTTAAATCTAGAAAGAAAAGACAGTTCTAGAAGTGTAGTCCAGAGTGGTGAAGTGGCTCTGTGGAATTACCATCTTTCAGCACATGCCTTCCACTCAGTTGCCTCAAGGTCCTCGAGAGCTGCTAGAGCTCCAGCCATTATGTCTGCATTAATGATAATGAAAGGAGGAAGGAACTGCTCTCTGGAGATGTTTTCTTTAACTCGTTTATCTGTTCGTCTTGTAACCACTAGTCAAGACCCTTCCCTAGACAATGGAGGAAGCACCCAGACACATTCTTAACTCTTTTTCTATATTTCCTTAAGACTCACGCTCATGTTTGTGTAGCTGGATCCCTTCCATTTTGCAACAAAAAACTAGGAACACATGGGATTTAACTCTAACCTGTCTTTGTTCCCTTTACACACCCTGTCCCCCTTGATTAATGGTTAACTGTGTCCACCTGCATTCCTGGAAATGTGGAACACTGAGTGTGTTACATCCCTCATAAAATTCTCCGTGTCCATTGGAGGTTGACAGTGATATCAGAACCACACCTGCTGGTTGCTGAGAAAACACCTGCTGGGAAGTCGGGTACCTTGTCTATGTTACGTGGGCTGCCAGGCTCCGCCTTGGCCTTGGGAATGGGAAGCCCTGTAATTTCTTCACATTCCTTTCCCCCACCCCCTAGCACTCCTGCCATTCAGGGAGCTGGTTTTCTGGCCTATCCCACCAACTCCTTGATGGCCATCTTGAATAAATTCCTCCCTGTAGAAACATTTCTCCATGGTTTAGAGTTTGCCTTACTGGTGGTAGCCAAAGACCTGGTTTGGTGTTTACATTTACGCTTGTATTCCTAATCATTCCTATTTCAGTTTCAACTCTAGACTTCCAATATACAGCACATGCCTCTTTTTGTATATATAGCATTATAACCTATATTCAGATTTCCACAGGAGACTCGGAGCCCCTCAAGAGGTGGGCACTGCCTTAATCAACTCTATCGTTTAAAACCGAGCAGTTTCCTCAATCATCGGTTGTTAAATAGAGTGTAACTGCCAAGTTACATACCATTAGTTATGGGTTCCATCTAAAGGTTACTTCCTAATGACACAATGGGAGGCTCCTAACCTCATTGATGTGCCTCCAAATCTCATTTTTCAAAGTTCTTGAGAAAGTTTCATAAGCAAAATCAATCTCTCTAATGTTTGGATTTCAGTTTGCTTCAGCTCTGAAGCATTATATTTTTGTGTGTCTCTTACTTCCTGGAGCCTCTATGCACTAATTCCAGTAACTTTGTAAGCCACAGTTCCAAGACTCCAGTTCTTAGAGGAGCATCTCAGGGACAGCGAGGAAGCTGCTCATTCAGGAAACATTCATTGTGCATCCCCCATCTGCACGTTCTTACCTAATTGCTGTGCAGAGGCAAAGTTGGGGGAGGCACAGCCCCTTCCCTCAGGCCATGACACTGCCTGGTGTTGAATTCTGAGGTGGGGGCATAGAAGAAGACTACAGACCTCTTGGCCTGTAGTGCTGAAGGACAGGCAGCCCTGCCGTGGTAGAATGCAGAGGCACCCCTTAACCGAAGGAGATGGGGGTGGGGGGAAGTAAAGAAATAAGACCTCGGGCCTCCCGGGTGGCGTAGCAGTTAAGCGCTGCGCTGTGGAGCTGTCTGCAGTGGCAAAGCGAGTTCGACAACCGGCCGGGGAGATTCCCACATGGCGCAGCAGACCCCTCCTGCCTCGCCCACTGCTCCCCTCAGCAGTGTGTTTCTGTCAATCTGCCTGTTCTGCTCCCCACTCTGTCTCTGGTGAACCCTCTCACCACCCCATGTCTCTGGCCTGTACCCCAGCTTGTATGCATAAATAAATCTTAAAAAAAAAAGAAATAATACCTCTACGTATGGCAAATGATCTTTCTTGGGAATCTGAGTATAAAGGAAGAACAAGTTGCATTATTTTACCTGAGAACATCCTTTTCTATGTTCACAAGTCTCCTCTGTGCTGCTTTGTTTCTTGAATCTCTTTTCCCTTTCCCTCCAGGACCTGTGGTGCTTTCTAGCATCAGGGAGAGCTTTGGCACATCACAGACAGAGCAGAGCTGTCAGGAGGGACGGGAGAGTGCCCTTGCCAGCCTAGTAAACCTCAGCAGAGTGTGAGCTGCCTTCTGCAGCCCCATCAGAAACAAAATCGACAACACTGGGTCTTTTAAGCACGTCTCTGTGTCCAGAGATCATAACTCATCTTTGCCAGGAATTCCCTGGCATGGAGCAGCTCAAAGCAATCTCTGCCCATCTTCTGCAGCACCTTTGGGCTCTGTCCAGCTCCAGCTCCTGCACATCCAGTAACACATTGATTCCTTATCTATTCTTCCTGCCTATCAATCAGTCTTTTCTCTGTCAGTGTCTTGCCTTTGCCATTTGGGACTGCGGGCAGCTTCCCCTCTGGGTGGCCTTGCATTAGGTATGAGCAATAAAAAACAGAACTCCCGGGCCTCCCTGGTGGCACGGCGGTTGGGCGCTGCGCTGTGGAGCTGTCGGCAGCGGCGATGCGAATTCGACGCCCAGCCAGGGAGACTCCCACATAGTGTGGCAGACCTCTCCTGCCTCGCCCGCTGCTCCCCTCAGCAGTGTATTTCTGATCTGCCTGTTCTGCTCCCCACTCTGTCTCTGGTGGGCCCTCTCGCCACCCCACGCCTCTGGCCTGTACCCCAGCTTGTATAAATAAATAAATCTTAAAAAAAAAAGCAAAAAACAGAACTGCCAGGAGCTATTAAGTCTAACAGTAGTACAAAGGTGACAATTCCAGAGGTAAATGGCCACTATAATGAAATAAAAGGGTGCATTTGCCAATTTGTAAATTCCACTTAAAATGGTGGGGCCCCTTCTCTGACCCTATTTTTGGCACTGTAGGTTCCCCTGAATCTCCATCAAAGTTAACTTTCAAATGTCCTGGATTCTTCCAGATCTATCCTGATGAGCCAGGCTTACTTTCTCCATTCCCTACTGCTGGAACTCAGGCCCTCCTACAAAGACACAAGAATTTATAAACTCTCAGGATACAGACAAAGGTATTTGCCTGATAGACTAAGCTCATGATTAGGTGAAAAGGATTAAGGGGTGTGGGTGGGAACAGCTTGCTATTTTCAAAACTGGGCCTCTGTTAGATCGCCTTGTACTTGTCATTGGGTTTAATGTTGCCCTTGTTTTGGATACTTGAGGGAAGTGAGTAGTCTCATCATTTTCAGTACTTGGTACTTCTATGTATGGTCATGTAATCCTAGACTCTTGGGTACATTTGCCTCCAGGCTCATCTGGTTGTGCCGCCTAAAAGTGGGCAGCTGGCAGAGCACAAACCTGGTTTGCAGCCCACCCTTGGCATGGAAAAGCTGAGTTCAAGGTGAGCTTCAATGACAATAACAATAATGGAGGTCAGGCAGAGTTGGCTTTGTTCTACCAGAATTGTTTATAGAGTGAAGGGTCTAATACCCTGGGTCTGGGTTCTCACCTTGATACTTGCCTGGTTTCTCTGGCATTCTCTTGCAAGTGCCCCATCTTCTCTTCAAGGACTGCATGGTGGAACCTGCTGGACCATCATTCCCAGCAGCCACCTGACCTCTGTAGGTTGCCAGACCCCTGTTCTCCCTGTGCCTCTCTCCAGCTGTTCTGCCCCCTCCCCTGCACTTCCTGGGGTCAGCTGCAGCTCATCCCTCACCTCTCCTGTGTTAACTGAAACCACTTACAGCTGCATTTTTTCCCAGAGCACAGAGAAGGCCTAATTCCAGCTCTTTTCCTCTACCTGCCTATGTAGCACATCCGCAGCACCAATACTTTTGCTTGGTCCAGAGTTCAAGAATGCAACTTGTGCCCCCTTTGAGCTGGTCTATTACTAAATAGATCTTTGTGGGCTGGCAGTGGAGCTTACTTAACCTTCAACAAGAGGTTGCATATGGCAGATGTTAAGCCAAATCCCTCACGTATGTTATCTTGTTTAAGCTTCACAGTGACCCTACTAAATAGGTATTAGTATTAAGCTGAAAGAAGTGACTGAACTACCGAGAAATTACAAAATTTGTTCATCACATAGCTAGGAAGTGGCAGAGCCAAGGTTCAGACCTAACTCTGACCTGCCAAGAGTGAGGTATGCCCAGAACTGTAATCCACTTGATGTCCTAATTTGTAGATTTTCTTAACAAAATACATTCACAATTTAAAATCAGCATATACTTAGCAACTATGAGTGGATGCCTGTTTTGGCTACATTAAGAATCAGATATTGGGCCTCCCTGGTGGTGCAGCAGTTAAGCTCTGCGCTGTGGAGCTATCAGCAGCAGCGACGCGAGTTCGACGCCCAGCCGGGGAGATTCCCACATGGCGCTGCAGACCTCTCCTGCCTCGCCCGCTGTTCCCCTCAGCAGTGTATTTCTGATCTGCCTGTTCTGCTCCCTGCTCTGTCTCTGGTGAACCCTCTCGCCGCCCCACGCCTCTGGCCTGTGCCCCAGCTTGAATGCATAAATAAATAAATCTTAAAAAAAAAAGAATCAGATATTGGTAGATTCAGCGATACGATTTTTATGGGAAAGGTGATACTTTAAAGGGACCATCATATATAAACAATCAGATATAAACAAATTGCAGACTTTTTTAAGGTTCAGTCACTAGAGACTTTATCCTTTAATTGTTTTTGACTCAGCTTTTACAGCTCAACAACAGAATCACTCAATCTGAGTGAGGGAAGCTGGCAGATGAGAGCTGAGGGGGTGGGCCAATAAAGGCGGGGTACAGATAATTCTTTATGAATCCCTGTTACTGGCATTTCTTCCTCTATAATGAGAAACAAGCAGAGAAGTTCCAATAAAAGAGGTGAGCTAAATTTCCTACACTATATTAGGGGCTGCATAAATAATTCTTGTACGACAAATCCAACTCTACTTTATCTCTGTTATCAGGTTATTGTCTTCGAAGTCCACCCTCTTGGACTCAGCTTTTCCCATGCCAAGGGTGGACTGCAAACCAGGTTTGCGTTCTGCCAGCTGCCCACTCTTAGGATCTGCCAACAGGAAGCATTGGAATAAGACGGAAGCAGGAGGCGGGGCTTCCTGTTCACTTCCTGTCTACTTCCTGCTTCTAGAAGCATCACCATGCCAACGTCTGTTTACCTGGCCAATATGGTTCTTAAGTAGCTGCACTGAATGCAGCTTACAATAATGGAGGACAGACACCAGGACAGACACTCTCATAGGAGAGCTGAATCTCAGCTGAAGAGAACATCAGTGGAATAGTGTCCTCATCTGAGAGGTCTGTACTTCAGTTTGTTGGCATCTTTCTTCCCTAATTTAAACTTAATAATTTACAAATATTTATTTTTTCAGCCTAGGGGTTAGCAGCTACTTCTGGCCATTGCTACTTACCTAAAAAATTAGCATCACCTAGCTACCCCACTCCCATTTTCAGTTACTAACAACTTTATACCTGGTTAAGTTCTTTATATTAAATTCACTACTTAAAAATGTTTGACCAGGAATGCTGTTTTCTTGGAGGAGTAGTTTTGGAGTGAAGGGGCAAGGCAAACAGTGGCAAAACATGTCAGCAGCTTTCAAGAAGGCATTTTCCACGTTGCTTTTCCAAAACCACCCCTGCGGCTCTCAGCGAACTCCAGAGGTCCATAGTGTTGCTCATTCTTAGATAGCCAAGAATCCTGGACTCACAAACATTAGTGAGGGAGACCTTCATTCTGGAACCCTGTGGATATTTCTCCAACCTACAGATTATTTGCAGTCACAGAAAGACCAAGAGGAAGGATTTTTATTGGTACAGTTGCCATTTGAAGAAGAACAACAGCAGCAGCAAAGAAACAATTTCTGAAGGGTATTTTTCTTGCTTCTCTCTGGTAATGTTGAGGGAACAAAAGAACGACAGCTGAACTCCAAAAGAAGACAGGACCATATCTGTGTGTTTCTGTGGCTCCTTTGTTAAGGGGGGGAATAGTCTCAGGTTCTTGGTGAGCATTGACAGGCTTTTAATGAATGTTTTTGTGGCAGGAGCGCACAGGTACAAACTCAGATGTTCTGGTTGAAATACCTGCTTCCTTCTCAGATATCGCCAGCATTTATTTCCTGCCTCACTCACCTCCCAGAATGACTCATTCTTGAGAATATGCTCCTGAATGATGTGTCTGAACCTGTTCTTTAATCTGGGAGCAGGAAGCGGAAAGGTGAATGGCAGAGCCAGCTGGTGCTCTCTACTTTGCAGAGGTTAAGGAAGAGCCTGAGCAGTTACTTGGATGTCCTTTGACTATCAGAAAGTATACCTCTTTGGAGGGGCTGAAAGAAGATCAGAGGATTTGTTGTTCACATCTGCTTCCATGGCACACACTCAGTCTTCCCGTGGATACAGAACATACCCTAGCAAGAGCTCTTCCCCAAGCTGGGGAATAAGCTGTTAAAGGTGAGAATTTTCTTAATTTTCCATTGTTTTCTTAGATTCTCATAAAAGTTGTTAATAAAGAGAAGACAATCCTATGCTTAGAAAGATGATGCAATCAGGGAACTCAATCATTGCTGGAAGGATGTCACATTCTGTTTCTTTCTTGGGAGGGATTTTTCTTGTAATGTCTGATTTTCATTGATCTGTATCCTGTACTATATTGGAAAGGTAGTGGTGGTTTGAAGGAACATATACTAGGTTTACAGACAAAAAACTGGGAAAAGGGGTGTGGGAAGGACCCAAGATTTGCTTCTCCTGTGTGATGCTTGTTATATCTAAGGAGACCTAAAAAGACTTTATTTTAGGTATGTTGTAAAAAGTCAAATGAGACTTGTAAAGAAATATTTCTAGCTCATAGAAATAATTGATTAAATATTATATATGCAAGGCTATGTGTGTCAGTCTATATTAAAGTTGGATAGGAGTTACCTGTATCAATTATAATACATTTTTTGGATTATACCCAGTTTTTGGTATTTAAGGTTTTTATGTTATAGAAGACTGGCTAGATATCACATCCTACCTATATGTGACAAAAAATCCTAATAAATAAATTGCCAAAGAAGAGCAATAAAGGTACTTTATTACAAAGGACCTTTGGACCTAATGCTGAGATTGTAAATTTCATGCATTTTTCTCTCTAGACTGGTCAGAAAGTCTAGGCCCCGGGTAAAAGCTATGTTAGAAACTGTTAGTAAGAGGTGGAGGGAAGAATGAGGGACTTTCTCTTACTACTTACACTTCTGCGTCAGCAGTGCTCGTTCTGCTTCCCTTTCTTTCTCCTGGGGTGGAGCGGAACTAGATCTGGAACCCAGCATGATCCGCTAATATGTAGGGCCGGGTTATAGCCCTCAGTCAGCACGTCAGCTGGAAGAGGGTGCTAAGGCGGGTATTGACTGAAGATACGTCTAGGTAAGAGAGAGATTTTTACCATCACTTTGAGTTGAACTTGATGTTCCTGTGAATACGTTCAGGGTTAGTTTGTAATCGAAGACCTTTTGTTCTGTCCAAGGATTCCATCTTCCTCCTTCTCCTCCTCTGTGCTCAGACTCTACCAGTCTTCTAACCCATGAAGATGATTTGCTGGAGGAGGGCTAACCGGTGGCATTACCTCTGGGCCCTGGGCTGCTATATGCTGCTCGCCATTGTCGCGGTGAAGCTTTCTCTCAGGTTGAAATGTGACTTTAATTCCCTGGCTCTGGAGTCCAGGGACTTCGAAAACCAGCACTGTAGGGACATCTTGTACAAGTCCCTGAAGCTGCCAGCAAAGAGATCCATCAACTGTTCTGGGATCACCCGAGGGGACCAGAAAGCAGTGATTGAGGCGCAACTGGACAACCTGGAGGTGAAGAAGAAGTGGGAGCCTCTCATAGACACTGACTATATCAACATAACCAGAGACTGTGAGTACTATAAGTCTCAGAGAAAGTTCATTCAGTTCCCACTTAGCAAAGGTGAGTTTGAATTCCCAATCGCATACTCTATGGTGATCCATGAGAAGATTGAAAATTTTGAAAGGCTGCTGCGAGCTGTGTATGCCCCTCAGAACATCTACTGCGTCCACGTGGATGAGAAGTCCCCAGAAACTTTCAAAGAGGCCGTCAAGGCAATTATTTCATGCTTCCCAAATGTCTTCTCTGCCAGTAAGTTAGTTCGGGTGGTTTATGCTTCCTGGTCCAGGGTGCAGGCTGACCTGAACTGCATGGAAGACTTGCTCCAGAGCTCCGTGCCATGGAAATACTTGCTGAATACATGCGGGACAGACTTTCCTATAAAGACCAATGCTGAGATGGTCCTGGCCCTCAAGATGTTGAATGGGAAGAACAGTATGGAGTCAGAGATACCTTCCAAGTACAAAGCATCTCGCTGGAAGTATCACTATGAGGTGACCGACACGTTGCACGTAACTGACAAGGAAAAAGATCCTCCCCCTGAAAACTTACCTATGTTCACAGGGAATGCCTATATGGTGGCTTCTCGAGCCTTTGTTCAACATGTTTTAGAGAACCCCAAATCCCAACGACTCATCGAATGGGCAAAGGACACTTACAGCCCTGATGAACACCTGTGGGCCACCCTTCAGCGGGCACCTTGGATGCCTGGCTCTGTTCCCCACCACTCCAAATTTCACATCTCAGACATGACTGCCATCGCCAGGCTGGTGAAGTGGCAGGGCCACGAAGGAGATATTAGTATGGGGGCACCTTACGCACCTTGCTCCGGAACCCACCAGCGGGGTGTCTGTATTTATGGGGCTGGGGACCTGCACTGGATGCTTCAGAGCCATCATCTGCTGGCCAACAAGTTTGACCCACGGGTGGATGACAATGTCCTTCAGTGCTTGGAGGAGTACTTACGTCACAAGGCCATCTACGGGACTGAGCTCTGAGGTGCGCTGCGAGGGCATTGCGAAATGTGCAGCAGCTCCGCCTGAACGTGCTGGGGTGGTGTGAGGTGGGAGATGAGGGCTCTGGAATCCACGGCATCCCCCGGGGCCAGGGCGCCACTACTGGAGCGTGGACAGTAGATCTGGTGCCTTGTGAACTGTGCCCTGGGCGAACGCTGCCTCCGCCCACTTCGCGCCCAGTAGCCCCTCTGCTGATTCTCACACAGTGAGAATAAGAACCAGGTATCTGGGGGAGTGTCAGAGGAAAAGTGTGGCAGGGATTCCTAGATTTCATCTGAAAGCTTGGGGTTAGCTTTTCTCCTCTTTGGAGATGCCGGTCCTAATAATTCTAGGCCTGGCAGTGAGGGGGACTTTGAAGGATGAGAGCTTTTTCTTTTGTACTATTTAAAAATAAATAACTTCTGATTCAAAGCCCTACCTTTACTTTTGTCTAGCAAGGCAAAAATAAGTAACAGTGTGACTCTTCCTCGTAGTGAACTTTAAAATCCCTGGTGGGGCATCCCTGGTGGTGCAGCGGTTAAGCGCTGCGCTGTGGAGCTGTCGGCAGCGGCGACGAGTTCGACGCCTGGCCGGGGAGCTTCCCACATGGCGCGGCAGACCTCTCCTGCCTCCCCGCTGCTCCCCTCAGCAGTGTGTTTCTGTCCCTCTGCCTGTTCTGATCCCCACTCTGTCTCTGAATGAACAGAGAGCAATGGGGCTGACTGTTGAAAGCTCTCCTGATTCTGCTGACATTGCCAGACTGATGGTTTTTCTGTCAGGGAAAAGCCAGGGTGATTTATCGAATCAGAGAGTCAATATCCTTATGAGAAAATGATGGTACTGATTTTGCCAGCCTTACAGCCATTACTTAACAAAGATAATGGCCATTTAGGTAAGGTCACCCTGTAATATAGTGTCCAAACTGGAACACATCTGTATGTGTATATGTATGTGTGTAGGCTGCATTATTACTGTATTGGGAAGCAAACATATACTAGTAATGTCTAGATAAAATGTGGTTATTTCATGATTTAAGCCTCTTAAACACTCATTTAAATGTGTGAATGGAAGGGTCACTATTTATGGTTCTGCACTTACACATTTCCTTGTAGGGAGGGGTGTGTGTGTGTGCGTGTGTGTGTGTGTGTGTGTTCACTTACACAACGCTCCCCTTGTCGCCCACCCCCTCCCATGTTATCCAATGAAGCAGTTTTCTTCCGGAAGTTCCAGAGATCACTGGCACTTATCTGGAAGGCCGGAGGGCAGCGGGCAAGGGGCAGTGTGTAGAAACACAGGCCGAGCACCTTTGTGTCTGCATACAGCGTGTGCTAGGAAAAGTGATTTCTAAACAGTATACTTGAGTAACTTGAAAGATGTTCCCATTAATGTCATGTCATTATTGTTTTTTCATTTTTGATAGTGATTCAATTTTTTTCACAACCAACTTTGCCTCAAGCCCATGTACTCTGACATAGTTACTGGGGTTAAGAGGAATGGAGCTGATTGTACATTGTCTGCTTACAAGCTAGTGATGCTGTTTGTAAGGTTATGCTGCTTTGGCAGTGGGCACTGCCACCCCCAGCTTTTCTGCCTTGTAAGCTTAGTCCTCTCGCCTCGCCTCGACCCCACTCTGAAGATGACGGATGATCAGTCATGACCAGGAGCCGCGCCGAGCTGCTCGCCTAGCGGACCACGGACTTGTCCACTCACTGGCCTTTGTGGCTGTGCGTGGCCCTCCTGTTTGGGGCTAGAAGGGGACACATTGCTGCTCCGAGACGTGGACAAAAAACCTTCTTCGAGCCTTCTGAGAAAAAGCACTTGGGTCTTTGGCTTAAAAGTCAACTTTCTCTATACATTTTCATGTGACATAATTTTTATAGAAATAAACTGAAAGGGTTATACTGTGGCTATGTTGTATCATTTGGTGTGGAGGGGACTAGGGGCTGGCATTTTGTAAGCATTGACTTTTGCTCTAGAAAAACATGCAGGTGAGCAGGAAGTGTTCCTAATAATGTAAGGTCGTTGTATCAGAGGAGTCAGGCTTCTCATTTGTTTAGTGTATTTTAGAAATCATACATAAAGCCAACACATTTATTGAATTTCCTTTGAGTCGTACCTCTTTCTTTAACCTTTCTCTGCAAAGGAAAAGTCTTATAAATGAATTGAGCAACTATGTTTGTATTACCTCCCAAGGTTTGAATTTCCTCTTTATTTTTGATTTGTGGGCTATTGGGGAACAGTGTTTGAATAACTGTATTTTTGTTCCACACTCTGCATATTTGCTCTTCTGTTGAATGAGTGAAAATCTCTGAAGAAATGAAGACAAGACCGTTGATGAATTTATTTGGGAACAGATGGCATTATTTAGGCATATCAAGTATTTAGATTAAAAATGGAAAAGAACAGTTAGATACGTTGTCTGCCTTAAATACCTTAATTGAACTGAAGATTTAGTCTTTCATTTAGTCAGTCATTCATTATGAAGATGATTAAGGTGTGGTTCCCATCTCTCTGAAGCTTGAGAACAGAGGAAATAATGAAAGAACTCAGTCACTTATCCCACAGGGTCGTCTAGGCCCTTATGGGCTTTGTTCTTGACACTGGGGATAATGGAACAGAGAGAAGCCCCTCCCAGGTGGTTCTCACACCGATGGGAAATGGACTCTAAGCAGAGAAGCAGTGGGTATGAGAAGACAACAAGTGTCTGAGACCTTAGGAGAGTAGGGGCGGGGAGGGAGGATGCTAAATTTGAAATAGGGTGGTCAGGGCGGCCCTGGATGAAAAGTGATATTTAAGCAAAGATCTGAAAGAGATAGGGACAAAGGAGGGAAAAGGTGGGGAGCCTGCTTGGCTAAGAGGCCTGCAAAGCCCTAACAGGATCCTCCCTGGCGTGTTAGAGGAACAAGAAGGAAGTTCGTGTAAATGGAGAGAGGAAAGAAGGGGAAGAACTGATAAGGTGCAGGGGAGATGGGGATATTGCGAAAGCCCTTGTAAATCATTGCAGAACTTTGGCTTCTCCTGAGTGACATTTTCATGGGAAGACGCTATCGTGTTGAGAACAGATAGGTTGGTGCACCGATGCACGCAGTAGGTTGATTTGGAGGTGGGAATTCATGGAGTCCTGTCGTCTTCCTGCTAATTTCTAATTTTATCTGACAGGGGAAAGTACAAAAAAATCCCTATATATGTATATTTTTACAAAGTGAATATCACCTATGTCGCTGGAACCCAGATCAAGAACAAAACATCACCAGCAACCAGGGCAACCCCGCTTTCAAAATATTGCACAAGCCCTGCAGAGACAACCCCTGTCCTGACAACAGGGGTGAGTTTGCCCTTTGTGGTTTTAGCTTTGTTTTGAAGTACTGTTTTCTGTTGTTAACAGCTCCCTGAACTCTGCGTTTCATCTAAGCTGGGTGTAGCAGTAGCTTGGTGATTGTCTCTCTCTGCTTATGCCATTGGTGAAGGTTTGAGTTGTTTGCAGCTCCTGTCTATCATGAGTGTGCTCCTGTGAACCTTCCTGGACATGTTTCACAAGGAACAGCGGTATACATCTCAGCTGGGTGTGTATGCTGGGCTACATGTGTGCATCAGACAGGCTCACCTTTGGTGAATCCTGATGTAAAGTTTTCACAATACTAACTCCTGATAAGCCAGGGGCAAGAGTTCCCTAATGCTCCACTTCCTTGCTAATATTACTGTCTCTTTTTGTCATTCTGCTGGGTGGTGTGGTTATCAGATTGTGGGATTGTGCTTTAGTTTGCATTTTCCTGATGACTACTGGTGTCAATTAACTCTTTATAGGTTTATTAGTCGTTTGGACATCCGGGAAGGTTTTTTGATTACCTTTGATTTTGTCAATGAAATAAAGCACAAGATGATTTTATGAGCTGAGGATGAGGGAGGAGGTATGGAAGACTTGGTAAAGGAAAAGGTATGAATGGTTGTTTCAGACTGGAAACTGGAAAAGAAGCCAGACCAAGGATAAAAACAAGCCAGGCAGCAATAAGAACCCATCGACAAGCGGGTTGAAAAAGAAATCAGCTACTCATCCATATTCTGCAGCCAAGATACAAGCAGAGTATTTGCCCAGGAAGTATGAGCAAGGGGCAAAGGAGCAGAGGTTATGGGCGAGGAAGCAAGCGTCCTGACAGGGCTGGGTGGGATTGGAGAGGACACGATGGCATGGAGCTTACGTGTCGCCTCCACAACGGGCTGGCATCGCTGCGAAGTGAGCAGGAGCGATTAGTTCTACTTCAGTGTCTATTAAAGTCACATTTTAACTGGAACATAGAGTTCACCAAACAATGAAAGTGATGAACGTTTTCTAGGCAGGCAAATGGGATTACCAAATGTATGGAAATAGGGGGTGTGTTCTCGGCGCCTTTTATCACTTGAGGAGGAGTTGGGAATGAGGGAAGATGCAGGTGAGGCTGAGAAAGGGCCAGATTAGAGAATCTGGGGTTGTTTCTGTTAAGGAGTTTGGCTTTCATCTGTAAGCACTGAAGATTCGTAGGAGATCTTTTTAATTTTTTAAGATTTTATTTTATGCATACAAGCTGGGGTGCAGGCCAGAAGCGTGGGGCGGTGAGAGGGTTCGCCGGAGACAGAGTGGGAAGCAGAACAGGCAGATCGACTGAAGCACACTGCTGAGGGAGCAGTGGGAGAAGGCAAGAGAGGTCTGCCGCGCCATGTGGGAAGCTCCCCGCCGGGCGGGCATCGAACTAGCGCTGCAGTTGCAGCTGTTGACTGCTCCGCAGCCAGCGCTGCGCTTAACCCGCTGCCCCGCCAGGGAGGCCGGCTGCAGAAGATTTTTTAAAATCTTTGAGACTGGCACAGTGATGCCTATGCCATGCCCCAGCCCTGACCATAATTGTTTTATCCACACTCTCGCCCACTCTCTAACCCCAACTGGGCTATTTTGAAGAAAATCCCCAATAATATTTATATATAATTTATACATTATATAATTATATATTATATATCACATATATAAAATATATAATTACATATATATTGTTTATATATATAATATATCCCAATTCACTCATTGTTCAGCATTGTGACTCTCAAAGAAATACTAAATACCATGTTTTAAAAACATAATGACTCATCTAAAAAAGGAACAATAATTCTTTCATCAAATACCAAATCACTTTCAAGCTTCCCTCACTGAATCATTTGTTTTGCAGCTGACTTTCTGAGTCAGATTTATTTGAATTGGGTTGATAAATCTCTTAAATATTTTAATTATATTCCTCCCTTCACTTTTTGGGTCCTTTGTTGAATAAGCTGGGTCTCTTTTTTCTGTGTCTGTTCATGTACATATATACCCACCAGAGGATTCTGCTAATAGGATCTCAGTGGTAACACTGAACATAATCCTTTGTCCTGGGTATTTTTTATTAACAGTGCTTACCTGTAGAAACTTGATTAGATTCAGGTTTGAGATTTTGTCAAAAGAATTTTATAGTTAGCATTTCCTATTGTATCGTATCAAGGAGGTACACATTATATGTTTGTTCTTTTCAGTGTTGATTTGGAAGTAGTCAGCCAGATGATAAATTTTCTATAACCTTTTCACCCAATCATTTTAAGTAACCATTGATAATTTCATGGGCCTATTATTACACAGTGGATTAAAAAATGTGATATGCTAATTTTACAAATCCTTAAAAGCAAACTTCTTATCAACTATACTGGTGCTGACGCAGTCATTTCTCTTTATCACTTTTCAGAACAATGAATTGGTTACCTAGTGTCAAATGAGTTTATGGGTAGAGGGGGTATTGCTGCACAGTTAAGCTCAAGAATTGTTTAAAAACATAATTTATATGGTTTGATTCATCGCAATTATAATTTTGATGTTCAAAATTCTCCACTTCTGGCTAGTGTGCACACTGACTCCTTAATCCAGTCATTTGTTGACGGGCATTTAGGATGCTTTCATGTCTTGGCTATTAACAAGGTGCATGTCCCTTTCCAAATTAGTGTGTTCATAGTCTTCAGACACACAATAGAGAGTGGAATTGCTCCATCATGTGGTGTGGAAAACAGTATGGTGATTCCTCAAAAAACAAAAAATGGAAATACCATGACTTCATTGTGAAAGTTGGTGGAAGGCAATAGCAGCTCATTAGAGGAGGAATCACTGAGGACTTAGACACCTCTGGACTGCAGTTTAGAGGTCCCCACCAGGTACAGAACCCCAGCGGACTGAGGGCTGATATGGGATGTGAAAGATTTGACTTATAAAAAGAGGACTATTTCTGTTGCTTTTTTTCTTTCTTAAATATACATTTTTCATAATAATCACTTCACCCTCTTCTGTTCTAAGTATTTTGGTGTGACTATTTTCACAATTTGGTCTTAACACTTGTGTGCCGGTGCCCTATACATTTACCAGCTCTTGGGGCCGGCCATTTTCTGTGCCACCACATGAATGGTATAAGCATTCAATAAAACACACACAATTCCTGAACTACCGGATATTAAAAAAACTGTAGTATCTCTCATAAAACACCTTACACTTTCACCAAAACAATGTGTAAAGTTTCTAGACTGAATACGATCAAAGAAATAGCTCCTAATAGTTCCAAAGAAATCCACCGTGGCGTGAAAAACCGGAGACTAGATGAACACGTATGTGAGTGGCCACCTGATACTGGTGACACAAACACGCGCTAATACGTGAGCGGACCACAAAGTGTTAAGGTCACAAAAAAATCCGGGGAGGGGGGAGAGGCGGGGGTGCTGACTTGAAGAGGGTGAACATCATCTAGATATTTGTAGTGACTGCTGGAAGTCTGTCTTTCTTTTGGGGGAGAGATTAAATATATTTTGTCCAAGAAATAGCTGGTTGTTGCTATCTGTAAATTTCAAAATGGGCAAAAGGTGTTATGTTGAGCAGTCAGCAGAGGGGCTGGGATATTGTGTTCCTTCAGCTCTGCATTAACCCTCTGGTGTTTCCCTCTTCGCTGTTGTGGCAGAAGCTCGGCAAGCTCCATTTCTTGGACCTCTGCTGCTGGGCTTGTTTACTTTTACCTTTGGGAGCAACTACTGAGATACTGAAAGGTGAGGAAGTGGAAACATTTTTTTCTTATACCCTGGCAATGTCACAAATAATGGTGGTAACAGCAGCAGAAGCAACAATATGGTGGCAGCAGGAGTGACTGCTCTGGTGCTGGTGGTCACTGCACAGTGGTGTCCGACCAGTCATTGTGTCTAGCAGCTTGGTTCAAGAGCAGCAGCCTCAGCGCCATAGTAACTGTGGGCTCTGGGTCACACCATTTTTCCTTCTCGCTTTCTGAAGTGCAGGAATGTTGGCTGTTTCCTATAGTTATTATTCTTCAAATACACTTACTTTTCTTCTTTTACCCCTCCAGCTCTCTGAACACCTCTGTAATAAACCTCCAGTGTTAAATTCCTTCTGTGTGAAATACTTAGCATGGTTTCTATTTCCCTGTTTGGATACTGATATTCTACTCGTAAAGTAGGAACCACAGGGCCCCGCAAACAGGATGAAGACACTTCTTTAAGGGCCCTACATTTTAAACTCAACACATATAGATAATTCACTACTAAGTAGGGTGGCACAGAAGTTCAGGGAAAGTTGAGAAATACACAGGATGAGGAAAACTTTTAAGTGACTTGAAGAGAGCAGACAGATATGAGATGGGCAGAGTGAACACAAGATTTCCCCTCAGCACTTTAAAAAGAGATTTTTAAAATTGTAGTCGACTATGTGTAACATTAAATTCACTATGCCAGGCATTTTTACGTGCACAGTCCATTCACACTATTGTGCAGTCTTTAGGACTTTATTCATCTTGTAAAACCAAAACGCTACCCATTAAACAAACACCCCTCAACCCTCACAACTGCCCCATCCCCACCTCTAGCCCCTGGTAATCACAATTCTTTAAAAAAAATATTGAAGTATAATATAACACATTAAATAATGTTTAGGTATAAAAAATAATGATTTGATATTTGTAGACTTTGTGAAATGATCACAATAAATCTTTAACATCCATCACCATAATTAGAATTGTTTTTCCTTATGATGAGAACTTTTAAGATCTACACTCAGTAGCCTTCAAATATGCAATATTATTATTAACTATAGTCACTGTGCTGTACATTATAACCATGACTGTGTAACTGGAAGTTTTCACTCATCCATTTTATCCAACCTCTTCTGACAGCTACCCATCTCTTCTCTTTATGTGTAAGCTCAATTTTTTTTTAAGATTCCACAACTGAGATCATATAGTATATTGTTGTCTGCCTGACATTTCTCTCAATGCCTTCAAGTTCTGTCCTTGTTATTGCAAATGGTAAAATTTCCTTTTTAATGGCTGAAGAGTATTCCATGTGTTTGTGTATGTATGCATGTAGGCACTTACATAATTTTCTTTATCTTTTCATCCATTCATGGATACTTAGGTTGTTTCCATGTCTTTATTATTGTAAAAATGCTGTCGTGAACATGGTGTGCACTTATCAAGATAGTGTTTGCACTTTTTGGGATAAATACCCAGAAGTGGCATTGCTGGATCACATGATAGTTCTACTTTTAATTTTTTGAGGTACCTCCTGTTTCCATACAGTTGTACCAATTTACATTCCCACCAACAGCACAAAAGATTCCTTTTCTTCCATATCCTTCTCAATGTTTGCAATTTCTTGTCTTTTTGATAGTAGTCATTCTAATAGGTATGAGATAAGAGTGCATTGTCGTTTTGATTTGCATTTTCCAGTAATGTTGAGCATCTTTTCATGTACATCTGTATGTCTTCTTGGAAAGATAGCTGTTCAGATTCTCTGCCCATTTCTTAATTGTTTTTTTTTTCAATTAATTTGTGTGACTTACGTATTTTGGTTAGTAATTTTTTATTTTTGCATAGAAATGGGGTGCAGGCCAGAGGTACAGGGGGTGAGAGGATTCACCAGAGACAGAGTGGGGAGCAGAACAGGCAGATCTATTGACATACACTGCTGAGGGGAGCAGCAGGTGAAACAGGAGGTCTGCTGCACCATGTCGGTTATCTCCCTGGCTGGGATGGCACTCAGGCCTTTGTGGTGGGCCTTTGCTGTGGTAGCACTGAGAAGTCACCCCTAGGCCACCAGGGAGGCCTCCAGTAATTTCTTGTTAGCTATGATTTGCACATATTTTCTAACATTTAGTTTGTTACCTTTTCATTTCTTAATGGTTTCCTTTGCTGTGCAGCTTTTGAGATTCACTTGATTTTTGCTTTTGTGACTTGCACTTTTGGTGTCAAATCTAAAAATTATCACCAAGAATGAAGTCAGGGAGCTTGTCACCTAAGTTTTCTCTAGCAGTTTTACAGTTTTAGTTCAAAGTCTTTAATCTTTTTTTTTTTTTGGGGGGGGGCATATGGTTAACTGGTTTCCCAACACCATTTACTGAAGAAACTATCCATTCCTCATTGTAGATTCTTGGTCCTTTGCCATAAATTAATCAGCCACACATTTGTGGGTTTATTTCTGTAATATGGAATAGTCTATTCCATTGAGCTGTCTGTTTTTATGCCATTAACTATACTGTTTTGATTTTTATAGCTTTGTAGCATAATTTTAAATAAGGAATTTGCTCTTTATCAAGGATACTGGGGCTATTTGGGGTCTTTTGTGGTACTTCATATTGTGGAGAATGAAAAAGCAGAGGGGGAAAATCAAACAACATGAATGTCTAGGCCCTCCCTCGTGGTGCAATGGTTAAGTCTCAGAATTATGAAGCTATCTGTAGCTACTGCCTGTATGAGTTTGATCCCTGGCCAGGGAGCTTCTCACATGGCACAGCAGACCTCTCCCGTCTTGCTGGCTGCTCCCCTCAGCAGTGCACTTCAATAGATCTGCCTGTTCTGCTCCCCACTCTGTCTCTGAGAATCCTCACCCCCCACCCCTATACCTCAGTTCTTGTATGCATAAATAAATAAATCTTAAAAAAAAAAAAAAAGAATGTCCAGTCCCTTATGAAAGGAATCAGTGCTGCATATGCATTTCCAAAAGTGTAAAGAATATTCTCAGATCTCTGCTCAGGAACAACAACAACAAAACAAAACAATTTTGATGCCTGCTTCTCCTGAAACATTACTTTAAGAGGGTCACAGAATCAGACAGTAAGAATTGTTCAAGAGAGCTCTGTTAAGAGTCCTTTTGTAATGCTCACTAGAGCCAATTCTGGTAAGACCTTTGCTGCATGTTGCCAAGTTCTTGTATCTGTCACAAGGTAAAATGTCTTGCCTCAACCCACATGCAGATTCTATATACCTATGGACTAGGACAATAAGGTTCTTTTACTAGTACAGCATGTTAAAAAAAACAGCTTGATGAATGTTTACCAAATTTAGGAGCACTTTTGAATGGATCGACAGAACAAAGGTTGCAGAATCCTTAGGAGAGTCTGGGAAGACCCCATAAAGAGGTGGCAAGTCACTGCTCAGGAGAGCTGCAGCTGCCTATGAGACCTCTGTGCCATGTTAAGGTAACAGACAGCGAAAACAAGCCCCGAGTATAACATTTTTGGCCAAATACATGAGTGTGATGAATCACATTGACCCATTTCTGAACTCTTACTAAACTATCAGCAACACAGTCGATTTTATCAATATTCCCTTCTCATTAATTCCTGAAGTCAAAAGTATCTTCATAGCAAGCATGGATTTTCATCATTTGGGTTCTCAACCGGACAACTGAACAACTGCATACAGTACATTACTAGGTGAATAGGAGCAGGGACTTATTTAAATATTTAAAGATGCCTAAATAACTAGCAATTCCATGAAAGACAGCTTATATAGTCCATGTATTCTAATTGTGTAGCTTATGGGATTTTAATTTTTTTCTTCCTAATTAGCTTTTTGGTCTTGGAAATGCTTTCTGTGAATCTTGTCATGTGACAAAATGGTGGAATCCCGGTTAGTAAATTTTGAGACAAGACCATGTTAACAACCTGAATTCCAGGACTTGCTGATTTTTCAATGACATTTCCCTGCTATGGAGTGCTCTCTTTCCACAACTACTCTTAGATCAAATTAATTTTTGACTCCTGCATGGATTCTTTTTTATCTTGTCTGCATGTTTCAGCGTTTCTTCTTGTGTGTCTCCTTAGCAAGACCATTAAAGGCCCCATAAAAACTTCCCTGCCCTGTTTTTAAGGCTCCCATAATATGCTCTTACTTGACCATGTCAGTTCTATTTTCCACTTTGCCTTACTGTGCACTGTTTGTTGGGTCCAAATTTCATAACTTGGCTGCAAATAATTGTTTCCCCAACTGTGATCCATGTGTAATATTTAAATACTTAAAAATTTCAAAATTCTACCTAATAGAAATTTAATTATGACCCACTGAAAATTGAAGGCAAAACACCTTAAGATTTTTCGTTGTCTACTAAAAGATAAAATACTTCCCTTCCACTCCTCCCCAATTTAGCTAAAGATAGATTACAACAAGCAAGCAAACAATAACCAGTTTTTCATTAAACCCAGAGGTTAGTCTTTCTTCACTATTTAGGTATTAAAATAGCATTTAGAGAGGACTGACTCTAAGATTAAAGCGTATCTTCTACAGCTAAGTCCTGCAGATGAGTTAATGGATTTTTTCTTCTTCCACATAAGGAAGCAAGGAAGTTAGCACTGGAGCCTGTGGTCAGCTGGGACAGCACAAAGTGGTGTGATCTCTATGACCCTTTTCTATACTTCCAGTAAAGTCCGAGTACCACTGGAGGAAGACCACCTACTGGACAACGCGGGTCAGCCACGTGATGTGTATGTAAGTAATTTTATCTGATGAAGGACTTCTGCAGTCAGGCCGAGGCAAAAGCAGACGTGTACATGGTGCCTAATTTAAGTACAAGGATTGGTGTTGGCTGACAGAATGTAAATCTTAAACCACCAACATTCCATACCAGTTACCCAGATGAGTACCTCAGTGACTACTGGAACCGGCCCAAGTTCTTCCTGTTTTTTTTTTTTTTCATGACTCACTGAAGTTAAAAACAAAATCTTTCTAAAAATATCTCTGTGGCATGCATGGCTTTGATCACTTGGGTTCTCAATCGGACAACTGATTCATTTGTAAAAGGTCAGAAGAAACCAATAGGGGTTGTGCTCACACGAGACTGGGTTTAAGTTGTTGAAGGATGGGTAAGATGTTGATTTTGCAAGGGAAGGCATGGTGGAGGAAACAGCACAACCAATGACAGGAGGGAAATCTTAGCTCTGACTTGTTTCCCGAATTTAAGTGGCGCAGACGATGTGACGGTGGGTAGGGAAGAGAGAACCCGGACACCGGAACACATTATTACACAGAATGGGCTGCAAGGATCTGAGGTTTCCTGTGCGCAGTGGAGGACCACGCTGAGGTGAGAGCAGGCACACTGAGAAAACGGCATGTCATTACTCTAATTAGTAGATCAAGTCTAGCTTGTTAGCAACTCATCACTGAGGGGTCATTTATCTTACGCAAGCATAATCTGACATCATTTGTAGGGTTTTAAATTCCTAAACAGGTATACAACTCAGTTTAATACTTCTTTATGATCTCAGTAACTACTGACAGGAAAAAAGTTTAGAATTCCTTCCTGTACAAACAGAAATTTCTATAACCCTTGTTAGATTTATACTATGAACATGTGTCTCATCACTACATTGAGCTACTGAGGTAAAAAGGCCTTGATTTTGACTAATAGCAATTAAGAAAAAAATTGAACTATGCAACCTTTGGTAAGTTAAAAAGGTTACGTTTCTATCCTTTAATATGTAATGAAGGGAACAGAATTCTTCCAGGGTTGCTAAGAGGATGTTAGAGAAGCACTTGGTCTCACCAATAATGAAGGTAAGCAATGTGGGCAATTATCTTAGAAACAGAAGTCTCATTATACTGCATAAAAATGATACTCTGTAACATGCTTCTACAATGAAGGGGGGGGGGACTATGTCCAATATAAAGAACTACTTGACATTTTAATAGGTTCATGAATATTTCACTGACGGTTACTGCCAACTTTAGCAGAGCGGAAAAGTGATTTTTCACTTTAATGGGTTGAAGCTACCATATACAAGTCGGGTTGAATTGAGGTTGACCACAGGAAGGGGCTGTCAAGAGACTATTCTTACTAGGGGCCAGGGCCAGGTCCTTAGTTTAAAAAATAGCTGGTGTAGATTCACCTACAGTTAGTTGCTAAATTCCAATTACTCACCTGCCTAATGCTTGACATTCTCCCTGTGTGTTATCTGAGAAATGCTACATTCTTTATTATATATTTCTAGAAGGGAAGCTTTTTTCCCTTCAAGCACAGAGACACATGGCATTCATTTAGCAGGATTTTTTTAACTGAAAGTCTAGGAACTAGCAAGATGCACATCACTGAAAAATATATGAAATTGGACTAACATGGTCAACTCAATCATTTGTATGTCGTGTAGTTTTGCAGCCTTGTTTTATTATGGGAAGCTGTCTAAAGGTCTGTCTTGGTTTTTCACATCAATGATTACCTGTTGGGGTTATCAGTAAAATTCCAATCCAGAATTTGGCTTGGCTCTGCTGATGCATTCATCAGCTGAAGTTACAACTGATAAAACTAACCTGGTTTCATTGAAATGAATGCATTTTCTAGGATTTATAGTTCTACCAGTTACTGCTCACATTGCATTTTAAAATGAGTTTATTAAAGAATGTTCTTAGGAAGGCAACATTTGATTTGCTATTTTAAAAAAAAGTTCTATTTCTTCATGCTGTATAATAAAGGTTATATGAGAGGTTACAGAGATAAGCTTCTTTCTACTGAAATTCTGATAGTATAGCACAGTGTAGTCATTTCTGCAATGCTAGAATAAATAAAAGTCTCTTCTGTGCTTCTCTTCAAAAAGTGATGAATACTAACAGAAGATGGCATAAAAAAGCCTTTTTTCCTATTCATTCTGTAGTATTGGAGCCAGTATCTAGGAAACAGAGGAGAGAAAAAGTAAATTCAAGTGGCAATGTAATTTTAAATGTAAATATTTTAAGACTATCTTGAACTAACATGGGACTAATAAAATAACAGGAACTAATGGAGATGCTGTCTGAAGGATGGGGAAGAACAAGTTGAAGAGGGAAGCGGACAACAGAAATGCCAAGGCAGAAGTAAAAAGACACTCTTCTCCATTTTTATACCAAAAGAGAACGTTATTGCATACATGGCTGATATAGATGCTATATAACCTGAATTTATTTTAGATCCTTATGCACCCAAAATTTAAATTACTAATGACTGTGATCAGAAAACAATGTTTAATTTCTAGTGAGAAATGTGCCAAAATTCTAGTTTTGTGAAAAAGTGATAGTGTCTTTACTGTTGCCATATAGTACATGGAACATGATCTAAGCTTTTATTCAACAACTTTTTCTTTGAAGAGCAATTCACTGCTGTGGGACAAGCTCAAGTCACTGCACTAGGTAAGGCTGTTCTGTTACTTTTTACTCACTGAGCTCTAATAAACAGATAATTCTGTATCTTTACACAACAGTAATACACTCTGAGGACTTTCTAGAAATAGCTATGTTTACATGGAGGCATTGTTTGCTCAGAGGTCTTTAATTTTCAGTTGTTACCCATGTTTCAAATGATCAAAACTGACAGTATCTATGCTATAAATTATGGTAGCTACATGTTATTTAAAGTTAATACAACTTAACGTATTTCAAATGCTAACAGTCATACACAATTATTGCAAAGTACAGGTGGAACATTTCTAGCAGTAAAAAAGTTGTACTGAACAGTAGTGGGCTACACTGTTGACCGATAACTTGCAAATATATGGAAATGAGTTAAGGTTAAGAGGATGTTACTAGTCTACATTATAAGAAAAATATGAAAGAGTATCTACTGTATGAAGTACTCTAATTTTGTGATCCAGGAACTATAAAATAACATTGTTCTTTGCTGTAATGACAACAAATGTAATATTTGACGACCAATTAAAAGGCCACCTCTGCTTAAAAGTTGACTGGTTTCACAGACCTATTGACTTCTATCTGGAAACGCCTTTTTTTAAAAGTCCTAATACAGCCATGAAAAAAACATGTTTAAATGAATAGGCAGTGACAGAAAAATGACATCTTTACCAATGTGTGCATATATACATTAGGTATGTTTTCTTTTACAGTAAGACCAAGAGGCTATACAATATTAAGTGCTTTACAAATCATTGCTTTTACAAATAGCTTTTGTCTCTAATTTTTTTTTTTTTTTTAATAGACTGGGTTTGAAAAGATATAAGCAGAAAACCCAAACTAAGAAATGTAAGGTATTGCTCCTCTTGCTTTTCATGACAATCTTTATCATCTGTTTAAGGCAGCTAGCTTATTCCTGATATTAAAGTATATATTTAAGCTACAATTAGCAAAAAGGAAATAACTAATCATGGAACAGGAAGCAATGATGTACTGTTCAGGTTCTTAAATGTTTTAAAAGCAAGTTTCTGTTATGAAAAATATACCTGCCCAGATGGAAGGGTGATAAAGTCATTAGTTTTTCAAGCAAAAATGAGTTGAGATTTTTCTGACAACCCAATAAAATCTTTTAAGTCACTCTTAAAATGTATAAGTATCTAGGAACATAGAAACCATAAATGATTAAAATTAAAAACTTCCTTTAAAAGGTGTTTGTGAAAACTCTGCTAAAGACCTCAGATTTACAACTGAAATGGAGAAAATCTTATTAATTTGCGTGTGTGTGTGTGGTGGACATAGTTTATAAGTGATATGAAATGTTTACACCTAAAGTCAGTATTGTTTTTGAGATCTGCAATTCAAAAATGAGAAGTCAGGTCTCTACCTTGGAATGAATAATTGGCCTTCCCCTCTCAAACCCCCCTTAATTTCAAAAGATTTTCTAAAGAGTTAGAAAAACAAGATTTCAAGTAGTTTGGCTTTCACAGTAATTAGGTGAACACTTACTTTTACCATCACAGGCTACAATTTTCACTTTATCCACTTTAATAAGTTCTGTCACCTCTCTGAATTCAACATCATTCAATACAAAAGTCCACACATTATCGCAGAATCTGTACGTATTTAGAGAGCCCTTTAAAACAAAACATTTAGATACACCATGAAGTCTTTTCCCCCAAAGCAATTTAAGAGAAGTCAGCTACCAATACATAATTCTTAAGAGTATGATTACTTAATGTACCTTAAGATTTTCCTTTTTACCTTTTTTTTAAACCCTAATAAATTGGTTAGTGCCTGCAATTTACCTGGATCTGAAGAAGAAAGCGAAACGAAAATTTAAACTTGTATTCATACTACCCTCATGTGGCTAAATTATGAAAGTACACTTGAATTTTTAAATATTTTTGAAAGACAACATATCGTAAATTCTCTCAACGTTTACAAAAGTAGGAATTTCCTAGAAGCATTAAACTATCTAAATCCTGTGACTTAGCTAAGATGAATTACTGTATTAGCCATTAAGACTACATGAGGGTCCGATGCAACATTCTTCTAAAGAATAATACGTTTCTTTTTTAGGAACAGAAATATATACCTGAACATTAAAAGGAAACATCTGAAGAGAATGGTGAAAGTGCTAGGATAGATACCAACAAAATACAGTCTAAAGCTGTACACACACCTGAGACTATGTATAGTGTAGTCTTACTGCAACTGAGCATATATAGTATAATGGTGCTATGAAAAGAGGTACTGGGAGCAAACAGGAGGAGAACCCCTGGTTATGGAAAAGAAAAGAGCAGAGACGGCTTCTCTCATAAAGTGCGGTTTGAGTCCTGAAGAATGGATGAGCCAAAGAGAGAGAGGGCACAATGAAAGGAATTTGAAATATTATGTGTCGGGAGGTCCTTAACATGGAAAGCCAGGTAGTCAATGAAAAATTTTAGCAAAAAGAGTAATGTGATTTGCATTTTTGGTAATAGATAACACGAAGAAATAGGGAGACCCGCTAATAAGCCTCTTAGATGACCGAATCAAAGGGGGTGAAAGTGGCTTTGCTATAGTAGTAGCAAGGGGGGTCTGATAGAAATGGGGATTTGAAAAGGTAATACTAGCAGGACTTGACAATTAATTGGATGTAAAGGGAAAATTAGGGAAATATGGGTTTCAAAAAGGAAAGCAATCAATATCACAAATTATGCATCAGGTTGAACATCAGGTTGATAATAACTTGGCGAGAGACGCCTTAGTAGAATGGTGAGATTAATGCATTAAAAAAGGACAGTTATAAATGTAAAAACTTTTTTTTTAAAATGGTATCTGGTCCTTGGGTAAAATCTGCATCTTCATAAGGCCAAACTCAATGTTCATTTCTGACATCCCTAAATTTATGTGTAATCAATGATCCTATGAGTGTCTAGGTGACTCTCATATCCAGATTGGTAATAGCAGTTGTATAAATTTGAACAAAGCATGCCACTGGGATTTATGGCTAGTATGTGAATATTCACTTCCAAAAATATGTTGAAATTCTTTTGTAATATGAATATATTTACTTCATATCTATCTTTTTAGACTATTGGTGAACTAGAACTCTTAAAAAAGGTATTTTATTCACTATTAATTTTCAATTATTTAGCCTCTAAGTGACAGAATTAAATTTTGGATTTGTTTTTTATATAGTATTTCAAAAGTTCCTTCTTATGGTAATATTTGGCCTTGTGAAAGTAACTGATTTTAACAGTCATTTGGCCAAATAACTGTTAAGAAAAAGTTTTTCTGAACTTTTTGACTACTGCACTTTTTAATACTTGCTTACTGTTTGAAGTTTAAGTAATCATTGCTCTCAAAAGTGTAGAATAATGGCTTTTTAAAAGATTAATTATATACCAGTTCAATCTGCATTTTCTCATTAAAAATTCAGTTCCAGGTTGTCAGTAATTTCAACATATAAATTACTAACTTCAGCTCTCTACTAAACGATCTAAGTTACATGGTATTCCAGATAAAAACATTTTATTATTATAAATGAATAAATACATAAATGTGATGTAGTGATATGGCTTTGAAAATTAGATTACCAATGTATTTTTTGCCAAGCTAAGCAGAAGTTATTTGTGAACATTCTGGACTTAAAACTGATCAAGTTCACTGTAATAGGGTAAGTAATGGGAAAAGGCAAGATGAAAAAAATCTGGTCAAAAATAAGTATAGCTTTTGAAAAGTAGGCAAACTTAGAAAGCACTATGCAAGAGAAATGCAATTGTGAGGTTATGTTCAATTTTTGCTAAACAAAGCCAAATCAGAAAGCTAAAGTGATACAACTATTAATAGAAGACTTTTTAGACCCTACTGACTGATAAGTAGTCAGATTTTCTAAACATGGCTGTACAAAGATAAAACCAAACTAATTTTGTAAGAATCACTTCAAGAATTTACTGATACACTTTTTACTCCAGATGAATTTTAGACATGTGAAATCTGACTGTTAATTGGGGCCTTGTCTATCTTGCTGTTTCCAGAACAATGCCTTGTATGTAAAACAGTGAAATGTTTGTTGTATAAATGATACATTTTTCTTTTGGGGGTTTTGTGTCCTTTATAATAAGAAATACAAAATACTGTGAGGGTCTGTTAATGCGAATCAATCCATGTTCTAACAAGCGTATTAGATAGTTGATAATACCCAAATATTTTAAGCAATATGATGCTATTAATGTCATAATGTGGTAAAATTATGATTCATCATGATTCTTTCAAAATGACAAATTCACTTTGGGATTACTGTTCAAAGTATAATAAATGCTTCCAAATGAGACCATGCAACAAAAAAAGGCCATCATTTACTGCTAGTTCAGGTCTCTATAAGGCATGTTATGTAAGAGTAGATGGGCGGGGAACAAAGTTTCTAGAAATAACTATCTCCCTGAAATGGGTGAAAATTAGTTTGAAAAACATAACTGAACCCTAGGGATTATTCTATCACTTACCTTCAATCCTGGAGATGTTTCAGGTGTTCGAATTCTCAGTAACTCTTCAGGGAAGGTAGTCAAACATAAAAAAGTTGGTTTGTGGAACAATGGAATAAAAATCTGAAAACTGTTACCTACCAATACCTAGATCGTGCTTTGTGTGTGAACTTAAAACATAATTTAGTTATTCAAAAAACAAGTTGCAAAATTTGTAGGTGTCGTAAAAAACTTTAAATGACATTTGGTGCAACTTTGCAGATTGAAGAAAATATCCTTACCCTGAAGTTGACTCTGTTCCTGACCCTCTGAGCCAAAGCTGAATTTATAGCCTTATCAAACTGAAGTAGAACTTGAAGGGCAAGTTGGGGGGTGATCTGTTGAGACTGAAAAAAAGTAAAGGTCATAAATCCTCTTAGACAAGAACTAACCAGAGACTCTAAAGCAGAATGCCTGATTTCCCTTTTCTACAACTGACAATTAAGAGGCAAGGATGACAATATTTTCTTGTGCTATTTTGATACAATTTTAAGAAGAAAAGATCCAGTGATGTTACGACGCTAGAACAAAACACAGGATCAATAATATAGCTTAAGAAATCTAATGAATCTCAAAATTCATAATACAAAAACAAATGGAAATATTTAGTAAGTTCTTAGACAGATTCCTCCAGTCCCTAAGGATTCAAAATTCTAATTTAAATCTCTTGTGGAGGAGCCTCCCTGGTGGCGCAAGGGGTTAAGTTTGAGACTATGAAGCTATACGCAGCCTCTGCAGCACGAGTTCGATTCCGGCCAGAGAGATTCCCACATGGCGCCGCAGACCTTTCCTGTCTCGCCCGCTGCTCCCCTCTGCAGTGTATTTCAGGCAATCTACCTGTTCTGCTCCCCACTCTGTCTCTGGTGAATCCTCTCACCCCAGCTCTTGTATGCATAAATAAATCTTTTAAAAAAAAAATCTCGTGGGCCTCCCCGGTGGCGCAGCGGTTGAGCGCTGCGCTGTGGAGCTGTAGGCAGCGGCGACGCGAGTTCGACACCCGGCCGGGGAGAATCCCACATGGCACAGCAGACCTCTCCTGTCTTGCCTGCTGCTCCCCTCAGCAGTGTATTTCTGATCTGCCTGTTCTGCTCCCCGCTCTGTCTCTGGTGAACCCTCTCACCGCCCCACGCCTCTGGCCTGCACCCCAGCTTGTATGTATAAATAAATTAAAAAAAAAAATCTCTTGTGCAGGATTATGTAAAGCTATATAAAATACGCCTGGTTTATAACTATGAGGAGAAAACAATTTCAATTTTTATATTGAACAAAATAGTATCACCTCATCACATTTTGTGCCCTGAAGTCTGGGTGGTACAGATGCACAGGAACCTGAGAGTATTCATCTGAATGTTGACGTGCTAGGTCAGAGTCTAAGATAATTGACTTTATATCTTTTTGCCCAGGAAAAGGGGTATAATAAGAATTATTAAAGTCTCCCACCTGGATCAATTCATCAAGGCTCTCCTGAAGACTGTTTCCCAAAGTGGTATTTCTGTATAACTGATATGCCATGATGTAGGAAGAAGAAACTGTTTTCCTTATTCAGGCTTGCATTGATGTCCTAAAAATTTAACATGAAAGTAATATTGTAAGTATGTATGTAATGCAGATACCAGATGGATTCTAAATGCACCATCAGAATTCTTTAATTCTAAAACTATGTAGTAATACAATTATGAAGAATAAAGAACTTTTTCTATTTTTTGATTGACACATTTATATTCCATTGTACAAAATAGATATACTTTATCAAAGTAAACATCCTCTGACACCACAGACAAGGCAGAATAAACAGTTGCAGGAAACTGTCCCCTCACAGTACAAGTAGAAATCAGCTACATTTCCCAGGCAGTTCCCTACACTTATCACCAGAGGATGCCTGAGTAACCTGTGCAACTGTAGTTGTGAAGGTGGGTGGAAAGGGCTGGGGGAGTTGCTGAGCAGAGGGGAGTTGGAGCCGCAGTCAAGCTATGGCCTTGCTTATCAGCACACCAAGGCAGTGTGCTGGAACAAGCAGTGAGTCCTGATGAGTTTGGCCAGCGGAAGTGCAGAAGGCTGAGTTCCCTTCACCTTCCCTCTGGGACTGGAGGAATCTGAGAACTGAGCTTAAAGCAGAGTCCTGTGGGCTGGGTCTGGAGATGGGGGCTGGGCGCACAGCTTTGTGCTCAGACAGGGAACTAGCCCAGTCACAAGATAAAGGAAAGTATGGGTCTTTATGCCTAAGATGGCATCCCTCACTTCTCAGAAGGGAGGCTGAATGAACTTGCTTTCCTGTGGCTCCCTTTCTCTCTACCCACAATATTGTAAGAAAATTCCAAAATTTGAGCTACAGTACCGCCTACTGGAAAAAGAGAAGATGACAGAGACCTAGGACATGAATGAGAGCAAAATGAAAGAGAATGATACATGTTCACTAGTCAAGCTTAAACACAGAATGGGGAGTCTGATTATAAAATATCATGATGAAAATAAAATACATAACCAGGACAAAATATTGAAATAAGAAAAGAAATGCAGGAGTGACTGCTGCTTTAAAAAAAAATCCAAACAGATGTTGGACATAAAGAATACAATGACTACCATGGAAAGCATAGCAAGCAGGCTGAATCGCAGAGCAAAGAATTGTGAAACTGAAGATAAAATACAGTAATGGCTCAAATCGAACAGGAAAGAGAATCAGGATTTAGGAAGAATGAAAATGAAACTCCATCAAAAATATCAACTCCACTGGAGAAAAGAAAACATAAAGTTAATGGGTATCCAAATAAAGAGGGAGAAGAAATAACAGAGAACTTCCCAAATATAAGACCCAACTATAAAAGTCCCCAAACACCCAAATTTCTAAGAGAAAATGCTAAGAGAACGACAGCCCCCACAACATGGTGGACTAGAGAAGCTGGAATTATCCTCTCCCCTAAAAACAACTATTGAGAAAAAAAATCTGATCATACAAAGACCCAGATGCTTTGTCCAGGCTTTACCTACCCAAGGAGTTCAACAACTAAGGCTGCTGGCTGCTAAGGGGAAAGAACAGGAGGACATGAAGAGGAGCATGTCTGGGCTGGTTGTGTGTGTGTGGGGGTGTCAGACCTCCCAAGACATATAGGAGGCAGCCCAGGGCACTGTGATAATCCCTGGAGGAACTTTGTTGGCATATGAGAGGAGTGGAACTCCACAGATTCCAACCCAGGAAACTGTGGACTCTGCAACTGGGATGGTGCAGGGAAAGCTCTGCTCCTCCTCCCGCCATCCCAACAGAGCAAAGAGAAGCCAGGCTGAGCCAGGCTGGTTTCCATAAAAAGCCCAACAGCAGAAGGGACTTTAGAGTTAACTCACAAATCCTTTGGGAAGGTAAAGAGCCCTGCAAATCAGCAGTTGAAGCAACCGCCATTGTGGGCATCCATAGTGTCAAGTTGGCACAGGCATGCTCGCCACACACAGCACTGCCTCCAGGCCGAGAGCATGAGCCTGGTGGTCCAGACTTTGCTCTTCCCCTCAGGAGACCCAAACTTCATATATCACAGGCCTCTGCAAAAAAGAACTGTTGGGAGGTGGGATGGGGGAAAGAAAACAACCTAAGCACAAGAAAACAGTCTGCTGTGGAACAACAGAGGTAGAGGTGACTACATTCAGCTCTCAAACTTTTGAGTACTAAAGCCTCAGACACCCTCTGCCTCACCTCAAATTAAACTAATAACAGAAACAAAGCAAAATCTTCAGTGCTCCAACCACACACATGCACAAATAGCATTAAGTAAGTCAATATACATGCCTAGGACGCAAGGGACATCTCAAAACGAGATGGAAAAACAAAAGACAGAAGTGATGGACAAACATAAAGGAGATAGAGAAAATAACAACTTCAATATTATCAAAACATTAAATGAGATACTGGAAGATCAAAAGCAGATAGGCAGGCTCACAATCTCAGAAAGGAGATTAGGGACAAAAGGAATTCTTCACCAAAGAGTGAATATGCAAAAAAACCCACAAGAGATCTGAATGAAATCCAGATAAACTTAGAAAGCTCTTTAAGTAGATTTAAAGTGGCAGAAGAATTTTAGTTGTAGACTACACAAATGAACAATTACATGTTAAGAATAGTCAAAACAAAGAAAATAATGAGGAAAAACTCTACAGGAAATAGCAGATTCAATCAGAAGGGGAAACTTATGAATGATCAGATTCCCAGAAGGGGGGGAAAAAGGAAACAGAATTAGAAAACCTATTCAAAAATTGAACAAATGAGAACTTTCCAACCTACAGAATGAATTAAATATGGAAGTCCAATAAAAAGAGAGAACACCTAAATTCTTAGATCCAAAAAGATCTACACCCAAATAAATCACTGTCAAACGATCGAAAATTAATGACTAAGAAAAACTTTACAGGAAGGGAGAAAAAGTAATTTATAAGGGCTCCCAAATTAGGATTTTCCTGGATTTCAGTCCAGACACTCTAACCAAGAGAGCGGAAGAAAATACAACCTACAAGACAAGAACTGCCAGCCAAGAATTCTCCATCCTGCAAAATTATCAAGTATTAAGGGGTAATAAAGGTTTTCTCAAACAGAAGCAAATGGGATTTGCCATCACCAGACCCACTCAAGTAATGCTAAAAAGAGTTTTTCCGTAAGAAAAACTGAAGCACAAACTCCTTAACAAAACGGTAAGAGCAATGTAACACCAGTACCAAGAGCAACAGTACTGAGTCAACACCATATGGTAAGAGAGAGGAAGAAATGGGTAAAACTGTTGGGGGGAAAAAGGACGTCTGCTACAAACTCCACAGATAGGTTTATGGACCCACCTCATAACCAAAGAGATCCAAGACACTAAGGGCTATTAATCACTTAATTCCATCATCCCGAAGAGAGGATTGCTGGGAACTGAGAGGTGGAGTTAAGCATCTAGGTTGGCTATATAACCAGAGTTTTGGACCTTGGAGGTCTCTTGGCTTCTCGCTGGGCTACAGGGTGCCACTGGGGGTTTCCAGCTCTTTGGATCTGGTAGGACGTATTTGGAGATTTATCTATCTCGCTTTTGCCCCTGAGGTATTCATTTTTTAAAAATTTCCCTTCCTTTTTGTAAATAAACCTTTTATTAACCTTTTTGTAAGTGCCTGCAATTGTTCTTATTATAAGTCCTTTTTAAGTGCATGAGTGAGAACCCAGAGTCAGGTGCACCCCACTGTATATTGGGGTTGCCCTGTAACAGAACCAGTATATTTAAATGTCGGCGAGCAGACACCAGCTCATAAAGGACCCAAAACAGGAATTCAAGTAAACCCCCATGATAACTGCTAACCAAAAATCCAGACTAGACACACACAGTCAAAGAAGCAAAGAAATTGATAGAAATACTAAGGAAAGCCATGCAGAAAGAGTAGAGGGAAACTAAGGGGAAAAAGAACAGAAAAATTAAAAAATCAAAAAACAAAAATAAAGTAGCTGAAAATAAACAGTTCTTATCAACAATCACCCTAAATGTGAATGGTCTGAATTCATCAATAAAAAGACAAAGCCTAACAATGTGGGTGAAAAATTCTAGCCATCAAGGCTCAGTTTACAGGAGACCCTTTAAAACCAAAAGATAACAAACTGAAAATAACAAGCTGGAATAGGTCATACATGCTAGAAACTCAGAGAGTAAATCAGGAACTGCTATTCTCACAACCAATGAGCTAGGCTTTCAACTAAAAAAAGGTAGTAAAGGACAAAGATGGAAACTATATAATGATTAAGGGAACAACTCACCATGAAGATGTAATTCATTAATATCTATGCTCCAAATATAAGAGCACCTAACAATGTAAAGCAACTCTTGATATTAACAAACCTAAAACAATACATCAACAAAAATACAATTGTTGGAGATTTCAACACACCACTGACACAAAGGGATAGATCGAGACAGAAAATTAACAAATGTCTTAAATGAAGTAGTAGATCAGGAGGATTTACTGAATATTTATGGTTTTCCATCCTAGAAAATATAAAACAGAAATTAAATCAAGCATTTTCACAGACTACAGTTCTATGGAGGTAGAAATTAACCATAAAAGGAGACCTGGAGCAAACCAAAATACGTGCAGACTAAACAGAATGCTTTTGAACAACACTTGGGTCAATGAATAAATCAAAGAAGAGAGAAAAAAAAAATCTAAAGACTAAAGAAAATGGAGGGAAAAGCTACCAGACCCTATGAGATGCTTTAAAGGCACTGTTAAGCAGAAAGTTCATAGCAATACAGGCCCACATAAAAAAAGAGATCCCAATTTAACAATCTAACTCAGCAGTTGGAAGAAACTCGAACTGTAAGAGCGTGGTCCTCAGGAAAGGGGAGTGTCCCAGGACTCCACCCCACCTCAAGCCAGAGAAATCCAAGACACCTAGCACTAGGAACCCCATAATGCCATCATCACCAAAGGAAGGATGCTGAAGACTGAGGGTGGAGTTAAGCAACAGTGTTTTGGTATATTAGACCAGACATGTGAGCTTTGGGTCCTCTCTATTGCTAGTGGTTGTTGATCGCCAGGTTTTTGAGTGCGCCATTGAGATTCCAGCTCAGTGGAACTGGTAGGATGCATTACCAATTTATTCTTTATCTTTTTCCCTTCCCTTTTTGTAAATAAACCCTTTTTATTAATTTTATTGTGTGTGTCTGCAGTTGAGTCTTATAAGTCCCTTTTAAGCACATGGGTGAGAACCCACAGACAGGCACCCCATTTTATATTGGGGCCGCCCTGTAACAGAACAAAAGCACCCCAGTAAAAGCAAAAAATGATAAAAATTAGAGATGAAATGGGAAATAAAAACTCCAAAAGATCAGTGAAAACACAGTTGGTTCTTTGAAAAAAATAAAAGTGACAAGCCTTTTAGCTTTGCTTACAGAGGAGAGAAAACCCAAATTAATAAAATCAGCAGTGAAAGAGGTAAAATTACAATAGATACTGTAGATATACACAGAATCATACTGTAAAAGTCATGATGCAAACAAACTGGACAAAAGAAGAAATGGAAAAATTCTTAGACTTGTACCCTTTCCAAGACTGAACCAGGATGAAATACACGGCTTAAACAGTGCAATTAGTAGTGTTGGAATTAGAGTAATAAAAAGCAACCCAAAGAACAGAAGCCCAGGACCAGATGGCCTCACCAGTGAATTCTACCATACTATAAAAAAGATCTAATACCTATTTTACATAGACCCATAGGCAATCTCCCCAATAGCGCCTGAGGCCAACATTATCCCAAAACCAAACAAAGAGGACAAAAAAGAAAACTATAGACTAATATCCCTAATAAGCATAGATGTAAAAATTCTCAACAAAATCCTAGGAACAGAATACAGCAATGTATCAAGAGAATCATCCAACACAATCAAGTGACTTTTATCCCAGGATATAAGACTGGTTCAACATATGTAAATCAACCAATGTCAATCATCAGATCAACAAAAAGACAAAAAGTCACATGGTCATCTCAACAGATGCCAAAAAAGCATGTTACAAGATCCAACATCCCATTAATGATAAAAAAAAAACCCAAAAAAGAAAATAAATGGAACTTAAATATTATAAAAGCCATATATGACCAAACTACAGCTAATATCATACTCAAGAAAAAGACATAAAAGGAATTCAAATTGAAAAAGAGGTGAAACTGTCACTATTCACAGAGAGCATGTTAATATATTTAGAAAAACTGAAAGATTCTAGAAAAAAATTAGAAATAATAAATGAATACAGTAAGGTGGCAGGACACAAAATCAACATACAACAGTCAATGGCATCTCTATGTGCAAACAATTTATCAGGAAAAAAAGGGAATATAGTTCCAAGTATAATGATGCCAAAAAGAATGTAACACATGGAATAAGCCTAGTGAAGGAGATGAATTCTATATGAAAACTATAAAACTCCAATAAAGGAAATAAAAGACAGAAGGATATTCTGCACTCATGGGTAGGAAAAATTATTAAAATGGCCATATTATCCAAAGCAATTTACAGATTTAGTGCAATACTTTTCAAAATACCAATGACTTTTTAAAAGGAGACTTTTTAAATACCAATGACATTTTAAAAGGAGAAAGAACAAGCTTATAAGGAACCACAAAAGATCCTGAATAGCTAAAACAATCTTGAGAGAAAAGAAAAATGGAGGCATCACACTTACTGACTTCAAACAATATTACACAGCAACAGTAATCAAAACAGTATGGTACTGGAAAAACAAACAGAAACTCAGACCAATGGAACAGAATTGACAGTCTACAGATAAAGCCATAGAAATACGGACAGCTACTTTTTGACAAAGGAATGAGGAATAAACAGTGGAAAAGAGCCCTTTTAATAAATAAATGGTGCTGGGAAACTTTGATAGCCACATGGGGAAAAAAAAAAACCCAAAACAAAGACCCAATATACGAATTTAATACCATTCACAAAAATTCACTCAAAACAGATTAACATAAGAACATAACATAAAAATCTGGACATGACAAAAACCATAAAGTACTTGTAAGAGAACAGGATATCTAACACAAAATTTATTTGGGAATACAACTCCAGTAGCAAGGGAAAACAAACAAACACAACTATATCAAACTTAAGTTTTCGCACATCAAAAGAAACCATCACAAAAACAAAAAGGCAATCTACAGAAAGGACAAAAATATTTGCATATATGATAAAGGATTAACCTCCAAAATTTACAAAGTGCTTACACAACACAACAACAAAGAAACATTGTGACCTAATTTAAAAATGGGCAAAGACACTTTCTAAAGAAGACATTCAGATGGCCCACAGACATAGGAAAAAATGTTCGTCATTTACCATAAAAGAATGCAAATCAAAACCACAGAGATACCACCTCAGCCCTGTGAGAATAGCCCATATAAAAAAGAATGGAATTAACAAATGTTGGTGAGGTTGTGATGACAAAGGAATTTTCATCCACTGTTACGGGAATGCAAGCTGGTACAGCTCCCGTAGGAAATGGTATGGAAGTGTCTCAAGAAAATAAAAACATAAATCCCATTTGACCCAGCAATATCAGTATTAGCTGCCTATCCAAATTACATGAAAAAATGTTAACTATCAAATCATGGAACCAATACAATTGCCCTCCAAAGATGAATGAATAAGAGAAATGGGAGTAATGGAATATGACACAGGTGTGAAGAAAGAAGTGGTGACATCTGGCACAAAATGGAAAGGACTTGGAGGTGACTATGTTGAATAAAATCAGCCACAAAGTGACAGATGCCAGATATTTTCACTCATCTGAAAACTATAAATACCAAAAAAACAATTAATGCAAACAATAGAAGAAATAAAAATTTGAACTTGGGACAAAAAGAAAGGTTACCAGAGGGAATAGGGGGAAGAGTGGAAGAAATGGGGCATGGAGGCACATGGAGTATGGGCATAGGTGGTTTGGTGGAGGCAATTAAAAAAAAAAAAGGCATTCAGATGGCCCACAAATTTATAAAAAAATGTTCGACATAACTTATTGTATGGGAAATGCAAATTAAAACCACACTGGGATATCACCTTACTCCTGGTGAGAATGGTACATATAAAAAAGAATGGAATTTAAAAAGTATTAGCAAGTTCTGATGAAAAATAAACTTTCATCCACTGCTGGTGGGAATATGTGACTGTCCAGTTCTCCCAGCACCATTTAATGAAAAGGTTCTTCTTGCTCAAATGTATATATACTCTTGGCTCCTTTCTCAAAGATTAACTGTCTGTATAGATGTGGGTTTATTTCTGGTGTCTCAGCTTGATTCCATTGGTCGGTCTGTCTTTGTTCCAGTACCACTGGATAAAGACTATTATCTCACACCATAAAATCTCACACAAAAATCAATTCAAAATAGGTAAGATTCAGAGGTAAAACCCAAAACCTTAAAATACAGAGAAGAAAACATAGCCAAAACACTTTGCAACATAATCTTCGGTGATGTCCTTGTGAATTCATCCCCAACAGCAAGG